>PVKS010006641.1:0-77340 GCA_004027875.1 Aplodontia rufa | reverse complement strand
TTTTGATCACCTGCAGAAGACCATGTTTGCCAGTTCTTTCACCGTGAAATTACTTTTTCCTGTCCTCCCCTAGTCTATACTTACAAAGCAGGCAGGGAGTTAAGTTCTACTTTCTTAAGTGAGGACTGTTTATACAAATTATTTAGAGTTCTTCTGTGTGGGAGATATGTTGTTCTTGGTCATTTATATTAGTCTGGCAGATTTATTTTCTATTTTGGATTATAATCAATCCTTTTTTTTTTTTTGGTACTAGGGATTGAACCCAGGGGCTCTTGACCACTGAGCTACATACCCAGCCCTTTTTGTTTTTTTTCTTTTGACACAGGGTCTCACTAAGTTGCTTATAGCCTTGCTGAATTGCTGAGGCTGGCTTTGAACTTGTGATTCTTCTGCCTCAGCCTCCCAAGTCACTGGGATTATAGTCATGCACCTCTGAGCCTGGCAACCAATATATATATATATATTTGGCCCCATTTTGTCCATCTTTGGCCATTTGAAACCTTTTCACTTGGCTCCTGGGTCCTTTTCTTAAACCCTTAATCTATTTTTTGAGTGGTTCCTTACTTTCTGGCACTACATGATGCTCCAAGCCCATCTCGTACATTCTGTGGCTAGATTCCAGAACCAGGCATTCCTCCAGGGAGCTGTGGTTCCATTTATTGGAGGATGATATTAGAAACATGATCTGGGCACTAGACGTGCTCATTGCTGTGGGGATGTTTTAGCTTCTAGGCCCCCTCAATGAATAGAGCTCAGAAATACACATATGTATACTAACCTGCATAATATACGTACTTAGCTAGAATTGTTTTTATATCTATCCATCAATATCAAGCTAAATGTGATTTTGTATTTGTCTCCCATTCCAATCCAGAATTACACATCTCATTCGAGCCTTTTCCCCTTGCTAACTTCTAGGCTCTGTCTCTTGACAGTGAGAAGCCTGGCTTTCACCATCTGACAGCCATTTTTCTCATCTGTTGAATCCCTACATATATGTATAGCAGGTTCAGAATTACAAACTCGTATCCCTGACACATATCCTTACCAACTAGAGTAGGCACAGTCCCTTTTGTCTTCAGTATTACAGTTTCCAGTCAATTCCCCCATCCCCTTCAGTGAAGCTGTGTAATATATTTGTAACATAGTTCAACTCTCCTATCAATTTTGGAAATTCATCCTGGGATTCCCCACTATCCCAGTTGATTGCTTAAAAATTTGCATGATTTGGGGGATGGAGCAGTGGCTCACAGGTAACAGCGCTTGCCTGGTATGTGCAAGGATGCAAGTTCAAACCCCAGCACCACATACACAATGAAGTGTTGGATGAAAACCACAGAAAAAACTAAAGTTGATTCTCTCTCTCTCTCTCTCTCTCTGTGTGTGTCCCTCAATCCCTTTAAGAATTTTTTTGCATGATTTGGGGCTGGAGCAGTGGCTCAGTGGTTACAGCACTTGCCTGGCATATGCAAAGACACGAGTTCAAACCCCAGCACCACGTACACAACGAAGTGTTGGAGCAACAAAAAGTCACATGAAAAACTAAATAAAATTGATTCTCTCTTTCTTTCTCTCTCACTACCCCTCTCTCTTTAAAAAAAAATTTAAAAAAAATTTTTTTTGCATGACTTAAGGCTCACCATTCTGTAAAGTTCTCTGGGATTTGACAATGGACAGAGTCATGTAGCCACAGCTACCGTAGTGTACAGAAGAACTTCATAGCCCTGAAAGTCCTCCATGCTCGCTCTTCCTGCTGGCCACTCTTTTCTTCACAATCTCCTGGCAATAATTGACTGATGCATTTTCTGTCTCCGTGAACTTTGCCTTTTCCAGAATTTAGAATGCTCATGGCTGTATCATTCTGGTTTCTCTTACTTAAATATACATTTAAGATTTATCCACGTTGTTGCAAGGCTGAATAGCTTATTCTTTTTGAGAAAAAGGGGAGCTATATCAGTTTAGTTTACCTCAGTACTGAATAATATTTCATGACTTAAAGTCTACAAGTTAGTTAATAACTTCATCAAAAATAATCTTTGCTTCTTCATATTCAAAAGAAAGTACAACTAGGGGAGGGAGGAGGGTGTAGGAAGAACTCCTAGGAGACAGGAGAGTGGGAATATGGGGGAACCATCTCAGAAGCAGATCTCATTCCTCCACGAGATACCCATTTAACGCAGGAGTTCTTCTTGGTGAAACAGCAACAGGGGAAACCCAAGCTGGGCATCCATGATTTGGCATTAGCCCTGGATAACTAAGTATATATACATTGGTTATTGATGGTTTGATAATGTTTTCCCCTCAATTGTTTCTCTATATACATCTAATAAAAAAAAGGAAGTACAACTAGATTTGACAATCTAGCATTACTCATAGGTGACCAAAGAAGACATTTTATTAATTTTAATTTTGAAATGTTTCTTTCAAAGACAGGCCCATGCCTGTAATCCCAGCAGCTTGGGAGGCTGAGGCAGGAGGATTGCAAATTCAAAGTCAGCCTCAACAATTTAGTGAGGCCCTGCAGAACTTAGTGAGACCCTGTCTCAAAATAACAAGTAAAAAAGGATGGAGAAGTGGCTCAGTGGTTAAGAGCCACTGGGTTCAATCCCTGCTACCAAAACAAACAAAAAAAATCAAAAGAAAGAAATGTTTCTTTCACATAATGTAGCAAGTATGCAAAGTTCATAGAAAAGGTAAAGTCTTACGACTGTTACTTCTTTAGGAACAGATGTTCAACATAATTAAGAGAAAATCAAATTAGAATTATTCAATAATATTTGCACTTCTCAGATTGGCAAAGATCAAAGACTTTGGCAACATAATGTATGGGTGAGGAAGTGGGAAAGCTGAAAGGATACCACACTGCAAGTGGAAGTGTAAATTGGAGTATCCTTTGAAATTACGGCAAGAGCTATCAAAATTATAAGTGCATGTGCCTTGTTATTCTGCCTTCCACATACAGAAATTTTCTCTGTAGAGGTGCTTTCCTATGTATAAAATGAATTATGTCAACATTATATAGTGCAGCATTGTTTGTAACAACCTACAATTAGGAACAATATAAATATCCATCAATAAAGGGAAGGGTGAATGAATTATATTAGTAATATTGAATTGTGTGCCATCATTTAAAAGATGATATCAAAAGATCTTTCAGATGCATAAAGAATGCAAGATTGTAGAACATTGGGTCCTTCCATTTGTTTACAAAATACTTATTTGCACAGGCAAAAGTGATCTCTGGAAGGACACTTTTATTTATTTATTTTGGTATTAGGGATTGAAATCAGGGGCATTTAACCACTGAACCACATCTCCAGCCCTTTTTACCTGTTATTGTGAGATAGGGTCTTGCTGAATTGCTTAGGGTTCTCATTAGGTTGCTGAGATTGGCTTTGAACTTGTGATCTTCCTGCCTCAGCCTTTAAGTCTCCGGGGTTACAGATGTGTGTTACTGAGCCTGGCAAGGACCCTTATTTTTAATGGTTTGATTTTGGGGAGGGCAGGTAGATGACTGGATGTTGGAGTAGAAAGAGACCTACCTTTCATGGAGTAGTTTTTTGTCCTTGTGGAATTTGTACCTGTAGCTTTGATACACTTAAATTGAAATTATTCTTGCAAGAGTTTAAAGAGTAGTTGCTAGGTGAGAGACTTATATATCTGGATTTAATAACATCCTGCCTACAGGAAAAAAATGACTAATGGTATATGTAGAACATCAGGGTTACAGTATGCCAATGATTCCTGGGCCAAGTGTATTAGTGTCTAAGGATCAAACATCCATGCAAGGAATGCAAAACATAGGTCAATAATTTTTTTTAATAGATGAGAGAACATTTTCTAACAATGTAAGGGAACACTTTATATTGTGGATTTGGGCCTGAGAATCATCCTGGACAGCCTATCTCCTTCCATCCACATATCTATGAATCACCAAGTCCTATTAATTTAGTCTTCAAAAGATATCACAACTATACAGTCTTCCGTCTACCACTTCCCTGGTCCAAGCCACCACCAGCTTGACTGTCATTCCCTAATCCTTCCATTCTAAATTAGAATCCCTTGTAGCCTCTATTTACTTTCACAACACATTTCATTCTTCTTCATGATGCTTATCCATATACAAGATATTTATTTGTGACCTTGTTTGATTAATGTCTACCTCCCCAACTGAAATATAAGCTCATGAGATCAGAGACCATGTCTCTTTTTTTCCTTTATTTTGACAGATCATAATATCCTCAACTCAAAACTTTGTGTTGAATGAGTGAATGAACTAGACTATGGATTGAAAATCATAGCTATATATATATAAGCGAAATTTTTAAAAATTACATTGAGGAGACTGTCAGAGGGTAAATTATCAGAAGCAGTTGTATTTTGGGTCACAGTGGACAATCTAGAAAATTTGCTAGGTTTTTAAGTCTCTGACCTCTCCAAATATTGAGAATTGTCAGCCTAGGTCCCCTCTATCAATGAGGCACAAGACTTTAATAATATCAGATGGAGCAATTCTCTCCATTGGGAACTTGGCTCTCTCTATTGTGGTTCAATGTAGAAGAGCAAAGAAACTTGAAGTCATGAGGTCAAAGAAGATTGTATTGTTTTAGCAGCTCCTCCCTAGCAAGCCTGTACAGGCAGAGTATGACTCAGGTGGAGTTCATGGCAAAGTTTAACTTCAGGCATTTCCTGAAATAACTCCACAGAAGTTCAGTTCTTACAGCTGAAGATGACTTGACTTTATACACCACTAGTGCACATTTTGAAATTCTCTGGGATTCAGGACCATTGTGAAGACATTTCCAGTGATTTATATTACCAGGTTATAATGGACAGGAGTATTTTGTACATAATTTTTTTCATGTCCCATTGTATTGTGATAATCCACTTAATGTGTCTGTCTCTTTTACCGCTGGATTGTGCCCTACTCAATGACAGGAATATACAATGAATTCTTGAAAGAGGAGATTATAGAGGCAGTTGTAGTTTTATTTCTCACTACTAGATCTGTAACCCAGGATACATCATTTAATGTCTTCATTCCCCCCTTTGTATAAAAATCATGGAGAATGCAAACATACAGACTAATTATAATGATTAATAAAGATTAAGATCTATCTACCACCCAACTCTATATAATTTTAATATTTTGTCAAATAAGGCAGAGCGGATGCCATGTTTTCATTGATTTCTATTTCATTTTCCTCTTCTCAGGCACACAAAAACCTACTACATTTCTCAGTCTCTTATGAGGATAGATTGGTACCATGACACAAATTCTCCAATGGGCTGTAAGCAGGTGTGGTATGTGTTATTTCCAGGGTAGACCAACTACTCTGAGTTTGCTTTCCCTGTTGCAGAGATCCAGAAACTCATGTTTCAAAATGGCAGGATGGGAAGTCAATGGAGTTACCCCATCATTCTGAGCCCTGAAGGACTGCACAGACCCGTGTTTGAGAATCTCCCTTGCTCTATTTCTTCAACACTAAGTTTTGTCATCTTTTAAGACTTTTCTGCCAGTTTGATGGTTGCAATTATGGTTTTAATTTTTTTAATTGAAGATGAGTGATTCTGAGCATCTTTTCAAATGTTTATTTTTCATTTGGTTCTTCTGCAAGTGTCTGCTTGTATTCTTCCCCCATGGTGGTGGGAGGGATTCATTATCTTAGTAGATTTTTTTGTTTGTTTCAGTGCTAAGAATTGAACCCAGGACTTTTAGCATGCACTGTGCCACTGAACTGTATGTACCCCAGCCCTATGCTACTGTTTTGTAGGAATACTTCATATACTTTGGAAATCAATCTTTTATTAGTTAGTTACTTTTATCATAAATACTTTCTCCAAATCTATAGCTTACTTTTTCAATTTGCTTAAAGTATCTTTGTTGTACTGTACTTTAAATTTATACGCTTTGTGTAAGAATCCTTCTCTATATCCAGTTCATAGATATGTTTTCTTCCGTTTCTTTTGGGAAGTTTTAAAGAGAGAGTGAGAATCAACTTTATTTAGTTTTTCACATGGTTTTTGGTTTTCTGGCGCTTAGTTGTGCATGTGGTGTTGGGGTTTGAACCCTGGTCCTTGCTCATGCCAGGCAAGTGTTGTAACCACTGAGCCACGGCTCCAGACCCTCCTTTGGAGGGTTTTAGAACTTGCCTTTTATTTAAAAAATGTTAATCCTCTGAATGTGGTGGCACACGCCTATAATCCACATGCCTATAATTCCAGTGACTCTGGAGACTGAGGCAGGAGGATCAAAGTCAGCCTCAGCAATTGAGCGAGGCCTAAGCAACTTAGTGAGATCCTGTCTCAAAATAAAAGAGGGCTTGCGGGGCTCAGCGGTTACAGCGCTTGCCCAACATGCGCAAGAACTCGAGTTTTAACCCCAGCACTACGTACACAACAAAGTCTCAGAGCAACAAAAGCTACATGAAAAACTAAATAAAATTGATTCTCTCTTTCTCTCTCTGTCCTTCTCTCTTTAAAAAAAAAAAAAAAGGTCTTGGAGTGTGCCTCAGTGGTTAAGGATCCCTGGGTTCAATCCCTGGTACACACACACAGAAAACAAACAAACAAACAACTTTAATCCACCTCTAATAGTGTGTGTGTGTGTGTGTGTGTGTGTGTGTGTATGTGTGTTGTAATGTAAACACTTTTTGTCTTGGCAAAAATAGCTAATTTCCCAAGAAAATTTGGTACTAATTCATCTTTTCCATTGTTGGTAATACAACTTTGTCAGTATCAAGTTTCCATTTATGTAGGGATCCGTTTATAGTCTCTCTAGCCTGTTTTTTGGTTTGTCTGTCCCATGCTTTCTTCATTTTTATGAATTCTGACTTCAGTTGTGTGAATATTCCCGCATGTGATCCCCATTGTTGTGTTATCTATTGTTGATCCTATCTTTACTGAAGTATGAACTTTAGGTTGAGCTTCTCAAATTCTACAAATAATTAAGCTGGGATTTCTGTCAAAATTGCTTTTACATTCCTTTGTTACCACGGCTGAAATAAGATATTGTTACCATTCCAGTTTCTACTTAATAATGATGATGCTTATGAACAGTATTGATTTCATGTGTTGATTTTGTACTCAGAAATCTTGTTGCACCTTCATATTAAATATGTCTACAGAATCCTTGGAATTTGTGGACCATCTATATTCTTTAAGAAGAACAGCTTTGGTTCTTCCTTTCCAGTTCTTATATTTCTCAGTACTAAATTAAAATGGTGAATCTTATATTTGATTGTAATGAAAATGCTTTAAAGTGTTTTGTCTGTTCAACGGTTGGTTGATTGGCTTTACTGTTTATATATATATATATATATATGTATATATATAAATTAAATATATTTAGGCAAAATAAGTGAAACAGGTGATGATATCCACATATGCAGATAAAATCACCTCATCTAAAACATGTGGATGCCCTTACCTGTTTCACTTATTTTGCTGACCATTATGAGGCTTAAATGAGGTGTTATATAAGGGAAAGATCTTACTGTTTTCAGATGTCAGTTCATGTGTGGGTGTACATGTATATTTATTCTCTGTTGTGAGTCCAATATCCAGAACATTTTCTGGAACATAATTGGTACTCAGTAAAATATGTGTGGGATGATTGTGAAGAAAAATTATTAATATTAAATAGATGTGTCATATGAAGTAATACTCACTCACATCTTGACAGGGGTGACCACTGAGGCCTGTGTGCTGCCATTACCTATCATTGGCAAAAGTCACTGTGCTATCTCAGAATTCTATTTATGTATTTATTTTCTTTTTCTGGTATCAGTGATTGAACCAGGGGTGCTTTATCACTGAGCTCCAGCCCCATTCCTTTTAATTTTGTTTCATTTTGTTTTGTTTTGAGACAGGGTCTTGCTAATTTCCTGAGGTTGGGTTTGAACTTGCAATCCTCCTGCCTCAGCCTCTCCCGAGACTACAGGTGTACACCACTACACCTGGCAGAATTCTCCATCTGAGCTTGGACTGTCAACCTTGGAATCCATTTCAACTCAGCGTTCTAGGCAGCCATTTTTAATCTATTGTAATTGGCATATGAAAAATAACTTATTTACCAAGTTACTACTGGTTTGGTTAAAATTTATTAGCATTTAATCTCCATTTGATGAGGCATGTGTTGTTATTATGAAAGAGAAATTTAGGAATCAAGGGCTTCCTCCTTCTGAAGGTAAATATCCACGGGCTACTACAGGGTTACATGAACATCAGTACGTAGGAAACCTCAACCCAATGAGTTTATTCTTCTTGTGTATTTCTTCATAAGTTGAAAACACAATGATGTCTAAGGAAAAAGCAATACCAGGCCTATACAAATGTTTCCTCTTATTAGGAAAGTGCTTTGTGTGTAAGTTTATCATTCTTATACGACTGGCTGGAAATGAGAACTGTGAGCACCATTTCAATAATTGGATTAAAGGGCTTTATTTTAAAAAATCTTTTTCAGTAAAGCCTGCTGAATCTTTTATTTCTGACAGCTAGAAATTGAGGTGAATCATAAGCAAGAACAAATAACCATTAAGCTTACAAAGTAATTGTGAAGTACCTTATTTTAGTTGGAGCACTTAGGTTGCTTCTCACATTATATTGGCTATTCTCACATCTTTTCATGTGATTAATCTATGATTTCATGTAAAAAGGGACCTTGCTATATTACTCTCCCGAAACATTTCAAGCTGCCACTCCCTCCCACTTGTCTCAAACTTCTGCCAATTTTTCCCTTAGAATATGCAACATTTGGAGATTAAAGATAGAAATGTAAGGCCTACGTGTCACTGGAAGGGTGTGTTCATTTTTTGAAAACTAGGTAACAAAATGAAACTTAGAATCTGACATTGAACCACAGACACCTTATACCTAAAGCGACGCTGGTTTCACTGTGGTCACTGATGCCTATCATTGCCACTCTGGCTTCGTGGAGGTGGATGTACTCCAACTCTGAACTCCCACTGCTGGGCTTTTAGGAAACATGTCAGAACAGTAAAAAAAAAAAAATCAGTCGCTATATTCTCCTCCAACCCACTTTGCCCAAATCAAGCCTTGAGGCTCTGATAAAAGATTAAAATGTCAAAGTTAGTACTTCTCAGTGAAAAGCATTTACCATTATTTTGTTCTAATCTGCAGCCACCTGACAGGCTCAAGAAGTAAAAATGGCCAGGGCCTAGAAAATCCCAAATATTGTAAAGTCTCTGTTTATTTTTCAATTTTGATTCACCCTGTTCAGAAGCAATCAAATAAGGACGTGTACACAATATTATATAAAAAGGGAGCTATAAAGCAGGATAAGACACACACATACAACATTAAGCAAGCTAAGGTCTCTAAACTTTAATTTCCTCTTCTATAAAGAAGACACTAATAATAGCATTATTATTATATTATACATGATGTTATTATATATTATATTATTGTATTATTATTACATGTCTCGTAGGATTGCAGTATTAAATGAGATAATCTATTCAGAGTATACAGCATAGTACTTGGCAAGAAAGTGATCAAGGAGAGTCTTTTAGATTATATATTATTGCCAATATTTTATTTATTTATTTATTTTTTCAAGAAAGAGGGATAGTGAGAGAGAAAGAGAGAATCAATTTTATTTAGTTTTTCATGTGACTTTCATTGCTCCGAGATTTTGTTGGGTACATGGTGCTGGGGTTTGAACTCGCCTACTTGCGCATGCCAGGCAAGTGCTGTAACCGCTGAGCCACCGCTCCAGTCCCCCAATATTTTATTTTAAAATAATAATAATAGTAATTATTATTATTTGTGATCACTTAGTTACATCCCCAGCCCAATAACAATTTTAGAACAAAGGCTAGTTGGATATATACTTAAATCCTATTAGTGATTATTTTGGAGTATTGGAATTGTAGGTGGGTGCTATTTTATTTCTTTTGCTTTGACAGTGTTTCTAAGTTTTGTCCCATGAGTACATATTATTACTAGTAGTAGTAGTAGCAGTAGAAGTACTGGGGATTGAATCCACGGGTGCTTAACCACGAAGCTACATTCCCAGTCCATTTTATTTTTTGAGATAGGGTCTTGCTAAGTTGCTTAGGGTCTCGCTAAACTGCTGAGGCTGGCTTTGAACTTGTGATCTTCCTGCCTTAACCTCTCGACACTGAGGTTACAGGCATGCACCACCGTGCTCAACCCGTGTTATTTTCGTTTTGTAAGAAAAGCACAGAGGTTAGTCTCCTTCAACTCAGGTGGTTCACACTATACTCGCTGGAGTGAGAACGAGTATCGACAGTTGGGCAGTATTAACGAAACGTGGAGACCTTCCTGTGATGGACCATTATAATGGCCCTTAATAAATCTCATCTGCCTTCTCCACATCCCTTTGCAATGTGATGTTGCTGCTCCACCCAGCAATAAATTGAGTCTAATTTGCCCATTTCTTGAGTCTGTGCTGGCCTTGTGACTTGCTTTGACTAGTAGAATGGGACAGAAATGCTGCTGCATGCATTAGAGAACCTAGACTTCAGGAGCAGCTAGTGCCTTAGCATCATAACATTGGTTCAGTTCCATACCATGCAGAGTCCCTGTTTAGTCCACAGGAGGATAGTGTAGGTGCCACTGGCAGCCAGAACCCACTGCCAAGCATATGAATGGCACCCTCCTGTACCCTCCAGCTCTAGGCAGGCAGCAGATGACCACAACCACGTAAGTGACCCCATGTGAGGTCAAAAAGAGGAGTGTAGATTGTCAATACACATGATAGCAACACATTCTATAACATCAGTAATTTAAATGACCATATTTTAGGATGGTTTTCCATTGCAAGCATAGATATCAGAAACACAGCTTTTGTAGATAGCAGTGCCACCCAAACAGCTTATTTACTTCACAGGGGCTGTAGAAAGAAGGGTTTTCTCTCTGAAGATGGTACTTCTTGGTGCTGTATGACCAGAACTTAAACTTACTCTGCTGTAAATCTATATGGTTGTTACTTAGTAAGAATGGAATTAAGGGTCTATTAACCAACTACCTCTAAAACAATAGTACTTATTTCCAGGGGTTCAGTTTTTGAAACTTGAGAAACAATGTCTTGCTCTCACTTTACTGTCATATGACCCCCATTTTTCTGATGTTACTCTAGGCTGGGATATCAAAGTAGCAAACATTCATTCATTGATTTGTTGATCTATTCCTTCACATGCTACCTATGAGACTGGAATGAGAGCAAAGGAAAAAAGACCTTAAAACGTGGTTATTGCTCTTCATGACAGACAATTATTATAGACAATAATGGGGCTGGAGTGGTGGCTCAGTTTTGGTTCTTGCCTGGCATGCTCTAGGACATGGGTTCGAACTCCAGGACCATGTACACAACGAAGTGTCAAAGCAATAAAAGCCACATGAAAAACTAAAAAATAAAATTGATTCACTCTTTCTCACTCCCTTACTGTCTCTCATTCTTTAAAAAAAAAGAAAATAATGCATGCTATAAGCAAATGTGCACACAACACATTGACCATATGAGCATGGGGAGGGTGTGAGGTCTTTCAACTAGGTTGGCCAAGATTGTCTTGGAAATATGTAATTTGATTTCAGTTTTAAACATTGAATTAAGAATTTATTGAAGGTTAGATGGGGAATGGTTGTCCGGATGAGGGAATCTTCATGAGCATAGGCCAGGAGATGGATGAAAGTCACATCTGAGAAATGCGTCTCAGAGACAAATTTATTGAAGCAGAGGGTTCAATTACCAATTTGTTTATTGGTTCAGTAAACATTTGCCTCATGGCTACTAGGTGTCAGAGACTGCCAGCTCAGAAAATACTGAGATAAAAATGACATAGGGTCCATCTTTAAGGAATAAATAACCTAGTGCGAAGGTTGGCAAAGAAGCCACTCTGGTGAACAGGATGTTAAAGTTTGTGGTTAAGTAGTAACAGAGAAAAGTCTGGAAAAGTAGGTTAAGGCCAAACTATAGAAGGCCTGGGAAGCCAGAATTTCCCTTTTATGGGTTTGAGGAATTTCCACATTCTCAAAAGACAGCAGAAATTTTCCTTTCCTATTAAGTGCTATTTGGAACCACAGTATAAAAGCAGCCAGCTGGGTGTGGTAGTGCATGCCTATAGTCCCAGCTGCATGCATGAGTGGAAGGATGGCTTGAGCCCAGGAGTTCAAGACCAGCCTGGGTAACATAGGGAGACCCCATCCTCAAAACAAATGATAATGATGATAATAATTTGTTTCAACACAGTAAGCAAAGTACCAAATGATATCATTTATCATTCACCTGTTGTATTAGGATGTGATACAGATTTGTAAAAATACACCCTCACTGGGTTTTAGACTACTTAGAACAGTTCTCCATAAAAAAAAAGTCTAATACAATACTAGAGGATATTGAGACTTACTTATAAGTACAGAAATGCATTGTAAAACAAAGAGGCTCCAAGGCTTCATGCACAATTGTTTGGCTTGAGCACTATGCAGTGGTGGCCAGCCACGGGGACAAATTGAGTGGAAATGGAATTCTGAATGACAAATCCCATGTTCTGGCATGGCCTCTGTCTACCTAGAAGGTTGTAGAGGTTAAGGGAGGAGAGAGCTTTCTAAATTAATTCCCCCAAAGGCAGCTATTGATTGGAAGTATTCCTGAAAAGTAAGTTTTGTTATATCCACAGCTGGTGATGGTGCAAAGAAAAAACTATTTTCTTGCATTGATTTTGGGGAATTTTTTGGAGTTTAAATCAGTGCTGCTATTCAGGAAAGTGATTTGGAAATATATATTTTTTAAATTTAAAATTCTCATAAAATTTGAGCTAGGAATTTATCCTGTAGACATACTACACAATTGGGCAAAGATAATATTCATGGATTTTCTTCACAACATTCTTTTTAGTAAAAGGGAAAATTCAAATGCTATCATCATATTCATGTAGGAAAGTTTGGTTAAAAAATTATGGTGTGGGGGGCTGGAATGGTGACTCAGCAGTTATGGCGCTTGCCTGGCATGTGTGAGGAAGTGGGCTTAATCCCTGGCACCACGTATGTGACAAAGTGTCAGAGCAACAAAAGCCACATGAAAAGCTAAATAAAATTGATTCTCTCTCTCTGTCCCTCTCTCTTTAACAAAAAAATTATGGTATGGGGCTAAGTGGTGGCTAGGGCACTTGTCTGGCATGCATGAGAATCTGGGTTCTAACCCCAGTACACGTACACAACTAAGTGTCAGAGCAACAAAAACCAGATGAAAAACTAAACAAGATTGATTTTCTCTTTCTCTCTCTCTCTTTTTAAAAAAATTATGGTATATTTATGCAGTGCAGTAATAAGAAACTATTACAGAGGTACCTGTATGTACCAATAGGAGAAGATAAATAGAATATATTTAAAAGGAACTGATCAAGTGCTACAACATTTTACACATTTTATTCTCATTTATGTACATAAGTAATATAGTTATTGTGTCTATAGTTGTAGATTTATTTATAGGACATTCCTGGAAGGATATATAAGCAATAATGATGCCTTCTGGGAAATGGTGTTAGGGATGTGGGATTTCAACCTACTGCATACATATTTTATTGTTTAACTATTTTTTTTTAAAGAGAGAAGAACAGTGAGAGAGAGAGATACAGAGACACAGAGAATCAATTTTTATTGAGTTTTTCACATGGCTTTCATTGCTTCAACACTTAGTTGTGTAAGTGGGTGCTGGAGTTTGAACCCGTGTACTTTCGCATGCCAGGCAAGCACTGTAACCACCAAGCCACCGATCGAGCCCTATCTTTTTTTTTTTTAGAACAAAGTGGATAGCCACCAAGCCACCACTCCAGCCCTAACTATTTTTTGTATTTAGAACAAAGTGGAAATAAAACATTTTGAGGAAGACAGCTCTGGGACAGAGGAGTATGCTGAAAGTTTATCCACTGGAGGCTATCCTTGGATTCAACCCTGTTGGAAGAGGAGGAAGCAGAATTGGGCAGGGAGAAGTTGGACTGAGAAACATTCTCAACAAAAGTCTCAGCTAACTCTGTTGAGATCTCCGCAGCCTTGATAGACCCAGACATCAACCGCCAATGGATGAAGCTGTCTCAAGAAGGGGTTGTGGCTTGCGAAGAGGTATTTACTTATTTATTTATTTGCAGTGTTAAGAGAATAAACCCAGGGCCTTATGCAATGCTAGAGAAGTGCCCTATCACTAAACTACACCATCAGCCCACTAGTTAAAGTTTAAATTTGCCAATAAAACCCTCATGGTTGTCTCTTTCCCTGCCAGCCTGCCTGCCTGCTAAGGATGGAAGCCAGAGCCTTAAGCATGCTAGGCAAGTACTTTACCACTGAGCTACATCCCCAGCCCAGAAAACCCTTTCAAAGGGTTGATACAGCTGAGAACAGCACTAGATTTTTGTCCTTGCTTCTTGACTCTGGCTTCCCGTATTAAAATATCAACGAACATCATTTAATTATGGGTCTTCTTGAAGGCTTAAATTCTTATGTCAGGCTATATCAGAAACACCACAGTTCTTTCCCTAGTTTTAAACCCTGCCTCCATTCCTTCTTAAAAATTCCTACTAAAGAGGTTTTTAAATCTTCTGGTTAATTCTTGGGAATTAGGGAATACTGAATTGTTCCTTCTGTGTAGCACACAAATAACTATAATGCCACTACACAGAAACCCTCAGTCTTTCATAAAAATGAAGGCTTGATGAACCCACCACTTTACAGTGCTTTTATATTAATAATTGAGGTAGCTTATTTTGGTAACTCAATAAAGGGGTGAGCAATTTGAAAATAATTCAGTCGGTCTGGTTTACAGTAATGCACCACATTGTGAATGAGTTTATCTGGAGAATCTGGATACTATCAAAGCACAAAGGAGGGGCTGGAGCGGTGGCTCGGCGGATACTACGCTTGTCTGGCATGCGCGTGTACACAGGTTCAAACCCCAGCACCCACATACACAACTAAGTGTCAGAGCATCAAAAGCCATGTGAAAAACTAAGTAAAAATTGATTCTGTCTCTCTCTCACTGTCCTTCTCTCTTTGAAAAAAAATGCATGATGGAACAGAGCCTGCCGTAGGGAAACTAAACCATGCGGCTTGACCGAGAGACAAAGGACAGTGAGTAAGAACTTCTGAGTATATTGGTTTAGTAGGATCGGTTCTGGTGCTGGATGGAAGTAATACTTAGCCTCAAAGCGCTCTTTATCCTTTAATAAATCCCTAATCCTTGTTGTTATGTGAACCAGCAAGCATTTGAAAGACTAAGATGGAGAATGGAATTATGAAAGTCGGAGTGAAGCAGAAAGGTTTAGTGGAAGCAAAGGACTTGTGCAGTTCCAACTGAACTCACATTTTGTGAAGTTGAGTGAATAGTAATTAGAAACAAAGTGTCTGTAAGTCAGTGTAATTATCAATGGTAATCAAACATACAAAAACCACCAAAGTGGCTTTACTATCACAAAAAGGATCGCAAAATGGGGAAGACCATCTCCAGGGATGGTTCAAAACTATATTTTGGAGGGGCATAGAGCTCATTGTTGGTTTGGGGCTGGAGACTGAGAGATGTCTCTCCAAATTGTATTTACTTAGCACTTTACCTAACTTTGAGAAAAACTGTCTATTTTTATTTTTATTTGCCCATTTCAAAAAATGGTAGTTATCAATGATGATGCTGGGTGTGATAAAGCCCACTCAGGTCACACACCCCACTCCATCATGCTATTGTTTTTCTGTCCTGTGAAAATGAAGTTTCAATTAACAAAGTGATGAGTAAAGGACCATTTCTTAAGATTTTGCTTAGGGGCCCTGAGTGTAAGAATAATGTTAGTTGTGGCATGTGGTGTAAGTCTGGGATTATTATTATTATTATCACAATACTGTGAACTGACTTTGAATAAGATACAAGGTCATAATGATTGATTGTAGTCATCAGTTGATTAGATACCAGCATCAAAATGTCCTTTTTAGTTTTATAGAGGTATAATTGACACAATAAATGGAAAAGATTTTGAATGCACAGTTTAATAAGTCTTGATGCCTATGAATCTATCCCAATAATCAAACAAGGAAGATATTTATTATCAACTCCCAAAGTTTCCATTTACCCCTGTATTGTCTCTCCCTCCTCTTTCTGCCACCCTCCAGACAATCATTAATCTGCCTTTTTGTTGCTGTGGTTTAATTCACATTTTAGGTTCCATTTACCATATAAATTGACCTTACTCTTTTTATGTCTGGCTTCTTTCCTGCAGTGTAATTCTTTTGAAATTTATTCATATTGTTTCATATATCTCATTCCTTTTAATTGCTAAATAGTATTCCTTTGTATGAGTATACCATACTTTCTTTAACCATCTACCTGTTGATAGATATTTGGGTTCTTTTCAGTTTTGACTATTATACTTGGTATTAATAATATTGAGTCTTCTAAATCATGAATATGGTATATTTCTCCATTTACTTGAATTGCCTTTAATTTCTCTCAATAAAATGCCAGGTTATAATAATTGATTTAAAAATATCATTAGAACTTACTTTGAAACTAAAGTCTATATTTCCTTTTGAGTGGCAATAGGCTAGAACTGTCTTATAATAGGGGTAGGTAAAAAAGTCTGCCATGAACATTCATGGGCGAGTCTGTATAGCCATATATCTCCTTTTCTCTTGCATATGTATGTAGGAGTATAATGACTGGATCATATGTAAAAAAATGTTTAAGTTTTTAGGAAACTGTCAAACTTTCAAAGTAGTTGCACAATGTTACCTTCCTACAGCATCATGTAAAAGTTGTTTTAGTTGCTCTACATCTTTCTAATACCTGGTGGGGAGAATATTTTTAATTTTGGACATTCTGGTAGGTGGGGAATGGTATCTCATTGTGGTTTTAATTTGCATTTCCTTTATGACTAATGAAGAAGAGCATATTTCCATATGCTTACATACCTATGTATATTTCCTGGTGAAATGTATGCCCAAATATCTTGCCATCTTTTTTAATTGGGTTGGCTGGCTTGGAAGGGACCCCCATAGGGCAGTTCAGGGCACCTGGATTCTACTCCCAGATGGTTCCAGTGTTGGTTCCACTGGTTCCAGTATTGCTGTGTGATTTTGACCCCAGACTTCTCCCTCTTGAGGTCCTTTGCAGATGAGGAGGTTAGGTTCACTGGTCTTTAAGTCTTCTTTGAGTTATAAGGTTTATTTTCTTCATTGGATTTGTGGTTTTGTAAATATTTTCTACTACTCTTTCAAATTTTGACAAAATTCAATTCATTAATCTTTTTTTTTTTTGACAGGGTCTTGCTATGTTGCCCAATTCCCAGGCTGACCCTGAACTCGAGATTCTCCTGTCCTAGCCTCCCAAGTAGCAGGGATTACAAATACACACCACCATGCCCAGCTTACATTACATTCTTTTTTTGTTGTTTGTTGAGGTGCTGGGGATGGAACCACAGGCTTCAGGAATGCTAGGCAAGTGCTCTACCACTGAGCTATACCCCCAGTCCCACAAATGCTTTTATCAACTCTAAGTTTCTGTTTGCCACTGATTAATCCCACTCAGTGTCTTCTAAATGAAATAAAAATCAATAAGCAGCATTCAAGTGCTTAAGACAATGTGATGATGTCTGGATTTTTAAATTGGAATTTGAATATTACTTGTAGAAGTAGTATGTCCATACAGTTTTTATTTTCTGATTTCCCAAGATTTGAATATATGAGGGCCTTCTTATTACACTGCCAAATGCTTATGATTCATTTTAGCAGAAGTAACTAGGAATGAGGAGAGGTGGGAGTATGCGTGTGTAGTAACTGTATGACACGAAAGAGATGAATTAGAAAGGATATTTTTAGATTCTTCTTTTTTGAAACAAAAAAGATCTTAAATCAAGTGATTTGTTTGCTTTTTTGCTTTTAAAAAAATAGGAAAAAAGATTAAAAAATCTGATTTGTAATTTTTCTGGATGACACTCAATTCTATTTCAGGAGAATAACTTCCATAATTGCAGGTTACTTTCTTAAAATACCTGAAAAAATTCCTTTCTAAAAATACAACTCCACAAGGATAGAAAAATGTGTTTATACGACAGGGTGTGTGTACATCAAAGACATTTGCTCCTTCCATCTGGCACTTAAAGAATCAGTTACTAAATTCAGAGGGGGAAGGAAACTAACCTGTAATTTCTTTCAGTGAGTATAATTTTTTTTCATTTTCATTCATTTATTCAACAAAAATTATGGAGTTATTGGAAGACACTGGGCTAGATTCAGGGCTACAAAGATGAGCATAACTCAGCCCCTGTCCACAAAGTATAAAGGGAGAACATATACATACCCTTATGCATGTTGTTATGATTTAGATATGAGGTATCCCCCAAAGTTCATGTGTTAGACAATACAAGGAAGTTTAGAGATGAAATGGTGAAAGCCTTAATCTAATCAGTGCATTAGTCCACTGATATGAATTAACTAGGTGGTAACTATAGGCAGGTAGGTTGTGGAGAAGGTAGGTCACTGAGGGCATGACTTTGGAATTTATATTTTGTCTTTGGTGAGCACAGCTTGCTCTCTCTCTGCTTCCCAATTGCTATATCCTGAGCAGATTTCCTCCTCCATACCCATCCACCATGATGTTCTGCCTTTTCTTAGTACCAGAGATAATGGAATCAGCTGCTAATGGACTGAGACCTCTAAAATCATGAGTGCTAAATAAATTTTTCCTCCTCTAAAATTGTTCTTGTCAGGTCTTTTGGTCACAGCAGTGAAAAAAAAACTGACTAAAACATACGCCACACACTCATACAAGCATATCCACACATACCCATACACACATGTTCACTCAATAATTATGCACTTTCATATATAATATGTAAACACATATACATATAAGTAGCCACATAGACATGCACATATACATGCATAGGTGCTAACAAGGTGGAGACAGTGAATAGAATATGGTTTTCTCTTTTGGTAGGTCTGAGGATTGACCCAGGACCTCAAGCATGCCAGGTGAGTACACTACCATTGAGGGAAACCTGCAGAAATGGAGGGAAAGACATTTAGTGCCAATAGTTCTGTGATAGAGCTATTAGAAAAGCTCAATGAGGCTAAGGGGACTACCTCAGTGGAGATGTTAAATGCTAGGGAGTTAGGTTTACCAAGATCTGGATTCAAGTTCAAATCTGCCATTATAGTCTGTGAAGCTATAAGCAAATTATTTAACTCTCTGCTTCAGTTTCCCTGTCTTTTACATGGGAATTAGCGTAGTACCTGCCTCAGAGGGCAGCTACAAGGCTTACATGAGATGTTGTGTGCAAACCACTTAGCACAGTGCCTGGCATTCAGTAAGTACTCACTACATACTAACTTTCTAATTTTAAGTGACATCCTTTTTGTTATAAGAGAAAGTTAATTAACAAGTGAACTGTGAGGATAGCATTCCCCTCACCAATCTGTTTAGTGAGAATGTCTTAAATTGTTTTAAAGGTGAATGGAGTCAAAAATTGAATATGAAATGAATGCATGGCCCTGGCTAAAGTTTGTTTTTAAGGATCTGAAAATTCAGGGAAGCCAAACTATGATTTATAAATAATACAAACATTTGGATATAATGATCATTACTAGGAAAATCTGAATCTATCTAAAAGACATTTCACCCAGCTTTATTAAATAATTTCTTTGGCTATAACTTCATGGTGAAAATGTTTATTATTTAAATCCATGATCATTTCACCAAAGTGAATTGATCACTTCATTAATAGGATGTCTAAATCATTTGATATTCTTCATTGATATGAGGAGGCAGTTCAGAAATAAGAAGTAAAGGTGGCCAATACACGTATGAAAAGGTGTTATGGGCTGGAGTGGTAGTTCAGTGGTAGAGCGCTTGCCTGGCATATGTGAGGACCCAGGTTCAATCCCCAGCACCACATACACAGGTAAGTATTGGAAAAACAAAACTCAGATGAAAAAAATAAAATTGATTCTATCTCTGTCTCTCACTGTCTCTCTTTAATAAAAAATGCATTACATCACTAATAATCTTAGAATTCTAAATTAAAATGACAGGTTATTTTGGGGCCATCAGTTGGACAAAGATTAAAAAGATGATGCTAATGAGGGTATGGTATACTTGGCACTGTGTGAGAATACGATGTTGATAGGAGTATAAATTAATCCTTTTAGAGGAAAATTTGGCAATACAGGTAAAGAAAATTTAAAGTAGTCTTTGACTTAAAAATTCTACTTCTTGAATTGTACCTTAAGGAAATACAGATAAATACACAAAGATACTTGTACATGCCTGTATAGTGTTTATAATCATAAAAAACTGGAAATCACCTGTGTGCCTGCCAATGAAGAAATACTTGCGGTAAATTGTGTGGTACAACTAGACACTGAAACTGTATAGCTGTTGAAAAGGTTAGATAGACTAATTTGTGCTGAAAAGGAAAGATGTCAATATTTTATATAAGATAATACTGCTTTTGTGTGTTAAAAAATATAGGGGCTGGGGGCTGGAGTGGTGGCTTGGCAGTTACTACACTTGCCTGGCTTGCACGAGGATGCAAGTTTGTACCCCAGCACCAAGTACACAGTGAAGTGTCAGAGCAATGGAAGCCACATGAAAAACTAAAAAAAAAAAAAAAAAAAAAAAAATCTTTCTTTCTCTTTCTCTCACTGTCCCTCTCTCTTAAAAAAAAAAAAAAATATATATATATATATATATATATGTGTGTGTGTATATAAAATATATGCATAGAAAAAAGTATTCCTAAGAAATAATTTAAGGGAGGTATAATTTACATACCATAAAATTTATCAATTTTAAGTATATAGTCTAATGATTTTTTGGGTAAACTTTTACAGTTGTGTAAACATCATCTCAACCCAGTTTTAGAACCTTTTTGTTAACTCCCAAAGATCCCTCATGTTCATAGGTTTAACCTTTTTTTGGCCATGTTTATTATGTTTTTTTTTTAAACAAAAGCTTTTAGAAGGGGTTCTTTTCTTTTTTTTCATAATATATGAAAAAACTATGAGAATATTTATATTTATTAAAGGTTTCTGAACTCTGCTAGTAATTTTAAAAACCACTTCTTTCAAGTATGATATTAAAAAAATCTATTCATGTTTAATATATACAACCTGATGAATTTGGAGCTAAGTATACATCCATGAAACTATAACAACAGTCTATATCACAAACATATATCCATCATCACTCTTAACTTATAACAGTGGTTAAATCAGGAGTGAATTTGAGTGGGGAAGGAAGGAGATGAGAATTACAGCTTTTTAGTTTATAATTCCCGCATTTGAATTATTTTTAACAAGATATACATATTCTCTATTAATTTGAGAAAACAGTAAAGTCTGTCCTATTTTGAAAAGAACAATGAGAACAAAAAGGAAGGAAGAAAGAAAGGACAGATGGGGGAAGGAAGAAAAAAGGAAACACACATACCCTTTGACTCAAATCTGCTATTGGTGATTTGTACTAGGGAAAATCGAATATGTAAAAAAGAATTTGTGTGCAATGATATTTATCAATGTTTTATTTAATACAAAAAATAGTAAATAATCTAAATATGTCATGATGGATGGGAACACTTATTAATTCTATCAGAATCTGAAAAGTGCTGGATGCAAATCTTTACATAAAGTAAAATCTTACCCATGTTAAAAAAAAAAAAAGTTGGGGCTGGAGCTGTGGCTCAGTGGCTGGAGTGCACAAGGACCAGGTTTGAACCCCAGCACCACATACACAACTAAGTGCAGGAAAAACAAAGGTCAGATGAAAAAATAAAAATAAAATTGATTCTCTCTCTCTTAAAAAAAATGAATGCATGGTCAGAACATAATATTTGGAAATGCAATAAAATCTTATCAACAGTTATGTTTGGCTGTTGAAATTTCAGTACTTTTTATTTCATTCTTTGTGCACTTTCTCATTTTCTCCATAAATGATACTAATTAAAATGAATTAGGGTATTTTCATGGGTATACACCTTTGTCAAAACGTGAGTCCACTTTAAATTTGTACAGTTCCAATAAAACTGCTTAAAACGTAAAGAGATCTTGAGAATCCAAGTCATCTTAAGCTTCTTACTGGAAGAGGGAATTTGTGTTAACATTTTAGGGCTGGAGGGCAAAACGGCTGGGGGTGGAGTAAGGCATTATGTAAACAGCAGCATTGCTTTACTCCAGACACTTCCATTCACTCACCAGGCTTGCCTTACGATTCCATGCCAGGGATATTGCCAGGTACTTGGATCCCATGATGAAGGACTGGCCACTTCCCTCGGTGGAAGAAGGGGTGACCTTCTGACAAGTTCCAGTCAACACCCACACAGCTCCAGCAGATCAGGAAGCCAGGGCCCTGGTTCTGGTGGAGTCTCCAAGGGCGCACCAGGTTTGTGGCTACGGAGGAGTCAAGGTTAGGTCACCTTCAAAGGAGTGTGGTGGTCATTACTCCAGAAACAATTTTTGTATGTCTTTGTTAACTGCACACTTAAACCACAGTAAGAACTCACAGTGAGCATTTGGTGGAGCAGGCACAGTGCAAAAGGTTACTACATCCATTGTGTCACATGTTCCCTCGCCACACCTTCAGGTAGGGACTACTAGGATCCTCATTTCACAAGGAGGAAACAGGCGTGGAGAGGCTTCCTACCCAACGTCGGTGTGTCCCCTGGCTCTGGAGAAAGTCAACTTTGGGCCTAACCAGGACAGCTCGAGCTTTTACGCTTTACAATTTTGCCCAGATCCACAAAGGAGCCAGTAAACAGCAGCACAGTCAACCGGGTCGTGACCGCAGGGGCCGCTCCACTAACGCGGAGACTGACTTGGATTGAGGGCTTGGCGGGCGCACCGGTAACCGGGGTCAGGACTGAAAAGCTTAAGCACCCACCACCAACTCTCCGCCAGGCGCCAGCGAACCCCACCGGCCGCCAAGCGGCGGCACCTAGCGCGCGTGCGCGGGGCCGCAGAGGACGCCCCTTCTCGAGCGCGCCGCGAGCGGGCGCGCACCCGGGAGCGCGCGGGCGCGCTGCGGAGTCGGCGTCGGCGCGCGCTCCAGGACGAGGCTGTGTGGGCTCCGGAGGGAGCGAGGCGGCGACGGTGCCCTAGAGCTGAGGGGACGCGCGGGTCTCGCGCCGCGGGGGCGGACGGCTGCGGAGGAGACTCCGGCCCCGCGCGGGAGGGCTCGGCCCGTCGACTGCCTCCTCCGAGGCCCCGGCCGCTTCCCTGGCCCGGAGTGGCCGCCGCCCCTGGAGACTCGCCGTGACACGGGCCTCAGTCGCCGCGGCCGCGGACGTCCGGGCCGCGCCGACCCGTCGCCCCAGGGCGGAGGGCTCGAGCGTCCGGGCAGGTGCAGCCCCCCGAGGGCGGCCGGGGACGAGGCGACGACCGGCGCGGCTCGCGGCCGGGGTCCGCGGAGCGGCCGCCCGCGCCCTCCCACGGTGGGCCGGAGCCGACTCCCGCCCCGCCTTCTTGGGACCGCCCGGCCCCGGCAGCCCGAGACCCCGCGCCCGCCGCCGCGCGCCCGGCTCGCGCGGGAGAGCAGGGAGGAGAAACTTTGTCTTTTATTGTTTCTAGTCCTTAAGTGCGAGGAACTCTGTGTTGGGAGGAAAAATGTCCTTCTTCAATTTCCGTAAGATCTTCAAGCTGGGGAGCGAGAAGAAGAAGAAGCAGTACGAACATGTGAAGAGGGACCTGAACCCCGAGGAGTTTTGGGAAATCATTGGAGAACTGGGCGACGGAGCCTTTGGGAAAGTGTACAAGGTAAGAGGGAGAAAACGGGAAGTTGCACTTGGGAGAGAAGTCAGCCAGTGGCCCGGAGTGGCTCGAGCACTTCTCGCTGTCCCAGCCCCTTTCCTGTCTCTTGCAGGGTCTTTTGGCTTTGTGATTGCAGTTGCAACTTTTATTTAGCTTGTCCTCCAAGGAGTAACCTAAACAGTAGGGCTTACAGTTGAACACAGTGGGGCCTGAATGTAGTTTAGAGTGCTCGCTGAGGGTGCAGGGTTGTTGGGTCTGCTCTGTCAAACTTCAAAGGAAATGAGTGTTCTTTAATTTATGGGAGGGGTCGGGTAGTGGCCGCCAAGTATTTTAAATTCGCAAACTCGTTATACTTTTCAGTGTACTTATTATGTTTGAGCAGTAAACGCATTTGCATGCATGCTGTACTGAAACTGTTTCCTTTTTGGGGACCAGCACATGTATTTGGTAGTTTCTATAGCTGATATGTAACCAATCTCTTGGGAACAGAGCGAAGCGATTGCCACTTGCAGTCTATTCTTGAGTTGGTTGCTTGACATTGACTAGAAGTCAATACCAGCTCTTGAGAAATTAAAGAAACTACACAAACACGTTCGTTTCCGTGGAAGGGTTTGGCATTTCAACCTGAAGGCATTAATGTGAACTGTTTACACTCTCCTGATGTCATTGGGATATTTTCATCCTGTAGGGTGAGGTTTTTATGAGACACAGTTTAGGGAAAGGACCCACCATGGTGCCTACATGTGAAAACAATAAAGACGTTATGTTTATACAGGATTTTGCAGTTTTTAAGCTCTTTCACATAGTTTGGCCTACATACAAATCCGGGAAGGTAGGCAGGTCAGTAGTTGTGCCCATGTTTCATGGGTGAGGATACTGAAACTTAAAAATTGTTCATAGTCACAGGAGTCACAGCCTGTACTTAAACACATGTCTTCTGACCCCATATTTTAGTTTTTTTTTTTTTTAAAGAGAGAGAGGGACAATGAGAGAGAGAGAGAAAGAGAATTTTATTAGTTTTTCATGTGGTTTTTGTTGCTCCAACACTTCCTTGAGTATGTGATGCTGGGGTTTGAACCCATGTCTCTGCACATGCCAGGCAAGTTGCCACAACCGCTGAGCAATGGCTCCAGCCCCTTTACTAGTATTTTTAACAGTAGTATCTATAGGTAAAATAATGGCATTTTCCTTAGTTTCTGAGTCTTTGCTCACCTTTGAATGCATCTAGTTAGAACCTCAGTTGTCACTCTTTATCCAACCTGAATATTTGCTCCTTTCTGTGTGCTTTCAAAGCACAGGACTACCATAGCACTTGTCACATGTTATAGTTAAGTTCAGATTTTTATAATAAAATTAGGGGCCAGAGTTTTACATTTGGGTCTGTCCATTGCCTAGCACATCCTTCTCTCCGTATTTGTTGAAAGAATGTATGTTACTTACATGTGAATGCTATTGAAAGTTGGCGAAATAAACTTCATTGTTTGTATGGAGGGTACAATATGGTTTTAGCAGGAGCTTAGGGTATAATATACATGGTAGAAAGGGCATTTAGTGTAGTGCAAAGGTTACTGTTGGGAGTTAAGAGTTGTGTTTTAGTGCTGGCTGACCCAAGCCAGCTTTGTGGTCTTGAACAAAACATTTAATTTCTCTGGACTTCCATATTCTTAACTGTAAAACCAAAGATTTCCCCACACATTTGTTTAGATCTTTTCTATTAATATTCTGTGACTATCCAGTTAACTAGGAGAGACAAAAATAAATCCTGAATGTATCTGGAATCTTGTAGTGAGAAGGTGGCATGTAGGCAGTTTTCATGGTGTAAATGTTTTATCAGATATAAACGGCAAAGTATTAAGAGCCTGGTCTCTGGAGGAGAATATTTCTCAGCTTCCTTACTCAGTAGTGGTCTATGACCTTGGGCAAGTTATTTGTTCTGTATCTGACTTTCCTCATCAGTAAGGCTTACTCCTCAGTATGTGAGAGGATTAGAGGAGATGATAAGTATAAGGAACCTAGAAAGGATTCAGTAAATGGTAGAAGTTACTCTTAACTACATTTAGAACTCACAGAATCAAAATATGGAGATAGGATAGGAAAACAGAGTAACAGAATAAGCCATTTTCTGGTTTCCCATGACACAGGCAGATTGTGTATAGTGACTTTCTACAGAGTTAAAGTCTCTTCCTATAGTGAGACAGTCGAAAAATTAGTGACTTAGTCTGTGTAGCTCAGCACTGTCGAACTGCACTGAGGGTAATTTCTGCGGGCTTGATGATTGTTTTAGTATAATTCTTCAAGAGCATTGAGTCCTTTGCATTTTTTTTTCATTTCATTACTTTATACTTTCAAGGAGCCAGGATATGAGATTTTTTTTTTTTTAAAAGAAACTTTAAACTTACCAGACCTTTTTGGGCTCTTTTTCTTAATTTTTTTGGGTTTTTCAAGATGTCCTAGAAATTACAAATTTATATGAGAGAAATTGTAAATTTTCCAAATGGGGGGAAAAGCTTTCAAACCTTAATATTGTATGTAGTAGTGAGTAGCAGAAAATGATTTCTAAATCGGATTCTAGCTATTATTTGCTTATGAAAATTGTAACTGTTACAAAAATTCAATTGTAACTTGGAAATTATGTTGTGTATTTAGTTTATTTGAATCATCCTTCCATCATATAGTTGTACTTTTTTCACTTAGTCCAGCTTTATATAACTAATGAAATTAATTCCTGGTCTGAAAAATCTTCACTATTTTAAATTTATTTTCTCATTTTAAAATACTATTATTTGACATAAAATGAAGATATGTAATATTCTTCACAATACTTTGGATTACTTTTTTTAAACAGAAAAAAAGGACTAATAAAATTATGTGCTGAATTGCCTTTCTAGAATGCTCTTTTATTTGTTAAATCTGTTAAAGTTGAACTTCTGGTTGTGTGCTGGATGAAAGTGATTCTTTTTATGACAACTAATATGTGTGTGCCTTTAAAACATAGCGAAATATTTAATCTTTGTGTTGAAAAATATAGAAACATTCATACATTTAGTAAATAATAATGTGACTTTATATTAATGACATCAGGGTCAAGGAATTCTGCCAAAACTGTGGACTTCCCTCCTGCCTCCTTTCTAAATTTGATTTTTTCTCCTTAAAGGAAACCACTATCCTGTCTTTAAGTTATTCATGTATTTGCTTTTCTTTAGCCCTTAACCACCTAGGTATATATCCCTAAACATTATAAATTTAGTTTTGTATGCACCTGAACCTTATTAGAATGGGATCATATTGAGTCTGTTCTTTGTGTCTTGTCTTTCAAAATCATATTATGTTTGTTACCTTCATCTTTAATATCACCTAGAGCTATGGTTAGTTCCTTTTCATTGTTGCATTGTATCCCATTATATTATTATATCATCAGTTATTTATCATTATAGTGTTAATGGGCATATTAGTTGTTTCCAGTTTTTGGCTGCTACAGATAATGTTGATGCACATAATGCATGAACTTCATTAAGACATAACCCAGGAGTAGAATTGTTGGGCCACAGAGTAGTGAAACCAATTTTACTAGATGATGCCAAACTAATTATAGCAGTTTGCATTCTCACTGGTAGTGTATGAGAATGTCCTTGCTCTGCATTCTCTCTAGTGTTTGGTGATGTCAGAATTGTTAAGTTTTGATAATATGATGGTGAGTTTATATTCATCTTTCTCTGATTATGAATAATTCTTTTTATATGTTTATTGGTAATTTGGGATTCTTTTGTGTCCATTCTTTTTTTTTTTTTTTTTTTTAAGAGAGAGGGACAGTGAGAAAGAGAAAAACAATTTTTATTTAGTTTTTCACGTAGCTTTTGTTGCTGTAAGACTTGGTTGTGTACGTGGTGTTGGGGTTCAAACTGGCGTACTCGCGCATGCTGGGCAATTGCTGTAACCGCCCAGCCACTGCTCCAGCCTGTGTCTATCCTTTTGTTCATTTTCCTGTTGATATCTTTTTCTTGTTTATTTGTGTGTATGTGCATGTACATATGCGTATTTTGAGTTTGAACCATTTCCTGGTTATGGTTACTACAAATTTTCTCATTCTGTAACTTGTCCTCCTTCTCATTATTGTGTCTTCCTAGTCATATAATTCTTGATTTTTAATGTAGTCCTGTTCATCAGTTTTTTTCCTTTATAGCTAATGCTTTTTTAAAATTTGACATAGTCTTACATATTGGAGGGAATTATTGTTATATATTCATGCATACATGGATATTGACATAGTGAAATTTACTAAGGCCGATCCTAGACCAGGATCTACCCACCTTCATTAGCCTATCCTTTTTTATTTATTTATTTTATTATTTTTTTTTTTAAGAGAGAAAGAGAGAATCAAATTTTTTTTTTAATTGAGTTTTTCACATGGCTTTCGTTGCTCTGACACTTAGTTGTGTACGTGGGTGCAGGGGTTTGAACCCATGTACTTGCACATGCCAGGCAAGCACTGTAATCGCTGAGCCACCACTCCAGCCCCAACCTATGCTCTTTTTTTTTTTTTTTTTTTAAAGAGAGGACAGTGAGAGAGACAGAATCAACCTTTATTGAATTTTTTCACATGGCTTTCCTTGTTCCGATACTTAGTTGTATATGTGGGTGCTGGGGTTTGAAGCCATGTACTTGTGCATGCTGGGCAAGTGCCGTAACCGCCAAGCCACTGCTCCAGCACCCCCAGCCTATGCTTTTTATGTTATGTTTAAGGTATTGTTTTCTAACCCAAGGTTATGAAGATAATTTCCTAGGTCATCTTCAAAAAGGTTTTTGATTTTGCCTTTATTAGGTAGTTCTATAGTTTACCTAGAATAGATTTTTGCATATGGTGTGGATTAGGCATCAGTGAGAGAAGGAGAAAGAGAGAATCAATTTTATTTAGTTTTTCATATGTCCTTCGTTGCTCCAATACTTTGTTGTATATGCGGCGCAGAGGTTCAAACTTGTGTCCTCGTGCATGCCAGGCAAGCGCTGTTAACCCCTGAGCCACCACTCTAGCCCCCAATTTTATTTTTTACCCCATGTGTACACCCAGTTGTCCTAGAGCCAGTCTTGGTCGGGGAGAGAGTGGGGGTTATCTCCTTACTACTCAGCTATATCCTATTATGTAACGTGTGTTTCTGCAGTTTTTATTCATTGTCAATCTTTTTGTGTTCCTGTACCAGTATCCAACTATCTTAATTAGGAAAGCATTAAAATAAATCTCTGCTGTAGTAAGTCTTCCTCTTGTTATTCTTCATCAGAGTCTGGTATATTTTTGGTCCTTAGCACTTCTGTGTACACATTTTAGAATTAGCTTGTTTAAGTTCCACAAAATACCTATTGTGGGTTTTTTTTTTGGAGGGATTTTACTTAATTTTTAAATCAGTTTTGGAAAAATTAACATTTCTGTGAAGTTGAATCTTCCCATTTGTGCCTATGTGTTGTCACTACTTAGGTCTTTTTAGTCTCTCTCAATATAGATTATAATTTTTTCCCTGGAAGTCTTGGGAGCACAAACTACTTCAGGGGTATCTTTGTTTTTCCTATTGGAATTTCCTTCTTGTTTTTGTTGTGTGCAACCTTTAGTAGCCTTCTGAGAAAAGATCCATGGAAAGTACATATTAAAAGGCCTTGCCTGTTTGAATATGTCTTTATTATAATGCCGTACTTGATATATAGAATTCTGGTTCAAAAATATGTTTTTCTCAGAATTTTTAAGATGTAGAATTTTTAACAATTTCTTCCATTCTTTGCTTTTTTGCCTCTAGTTTTGCTGTTGAAAATCTGATTACTTTTTCTCTTCCAATTATTTGTGATCTTTTTCTCTTGCTAGCTTTTAAAATTTCTTTTTATTGCCTATTCATGTTGATGCAATTTAATGTACTTCTCTCCCTACCCTTTTTATTTTGCTGGGTTCTTGATAAGTCCTTTTAGTTCAAAGACTTATATCCTTCAGTTCTGTGATATTTTCCTATGTTGTTTATTTGACAGTTTTTACCCCTCTCAACTCCCAGTTAATAGCACTCATCATGGTCTCAAGATTCTCCATGGTAATGGTTTTTGCAAGCGTCTTTAAAAAAAAAAAAAAGATTCCCCATGTTGCCAATTTCAATCAGCATTTAATATCTTACTTGGCCTGGAGTGGTGGCTGGCTCAGTGGTATACTGGCATGCATGAGGACCTGGGTTTGCACCCCAGTACCACGTACACAGCTGAGTATTAGAGAAACAAAAAACAGATGGAAAAAATAAAATTGATTTTCTCTCTCTCTCTTTTTTTCTTTTTTTTAAGAGAGAAGGACAGTGAATGAGAGAGAGAGAGACAGAGAATCAATTTTTATTTAGTTTTTTCACATGGCTTTTGTTGCTCTGACACTTAGTTGTGTACGTGGATGCTGGGGTTTGAACTCGTGTACTCAAGCATGCCGGACAAGTGCCGTCACCACCGAGCCACTGCTCCAACCCCTCTGTCTTTTTTTGAAGAGGAGAGAGAGAGAGCGCAAGAAAAAAGAGAAACTATTTATTCATCTGGCTTTTTTTTCTCTGATACTTAGTAGTGTATGTGGTGCTGGGGTTTGAACCCAGGTCCTCATGCATGCCAGGCAAGCACTGTAACCACTGAGCCACCTCTCCAGTCCCTCTTTTAAACTGTCTTTTGGCAGAAGTTTAACAAATCTTTCAACTTTCTTAACTTTGTTTTGAACTAGAGTTACTGCATATGCTGACATAGATTTCCTGACAAGTTCCATGTTGTTACTGTATTTCCATTTTTCTCTTTGTAAATCTGTTTTAAGTTTACCCCAGATCTTTTCTCAACTTAGTAACAGAATCAGTTTTTTTTTTTGGTACTGAGGATTGAATCCAGGGGTGCTTAGTCATTGAGTCACATCCTGTCACCTCTTTTTTTTTTTTTAATTTAGGGACAAAGTCTTGCCAAGTTGCTGAGGCTGGTCTCAAACTTGTGATCCTCCTGCCTTAGCCTCCCAAGTCACTGGGATTATAGGGGTACTCCATCAGGTCTGGCTTCTAGTAATTTGTTGTTATTTTGCCATGGTGGAGTCTCTATGCCAACATATACTGCTGCTTGAATATAAGATGCTGTTGCTGTTACTGTGTAAAATGTTGCATCTGTTTAATAAAAACGTTACTTTTATGTACTGAGAATCAGGATTCTTTGGGATTTCAGAACAGATTTTAATGGAAAATATTAATCTGAATTCTAGTGAATATATTTTTTACTTTCCTAAAGATGAATCATTTTCAAAATTAGTGTTCTTCTGTGTTCCCCCTCTTTCCCTATGGACTGGGGATTAAACCTAAGGGTGCTTTACCACTGAGCTACACCTCAGCTTTTTTAAATTTAATTTTTATTTTTTGGTACTCAGGATTGAACCCAGAGATGCTTAACCCCTAAGCCACATCCCCAGCACCTCCTGTCCCTCTCCCCACCCCTTTTTAAAAAATTTTTGAGACAGGGTTTCTCTAAGTCACTCAGAGCCTCACTAAGTTGCAGAGACTGGCTTTCAACCTATGATTCTCCTGCCTCAGCCTCCTGAGCCTCTGGGATTCCAGACATGCACCACCATGCCTAGTGTTTTTTTATTTTATATTTTAAGACATAGTCTCCCTAAGTTTCCCAGGCTGACCTTTATACTTATAATCTTCCTGGCTCAACCTCCCAAAGTGCTGGGATTACAAGGGTACATCACTGACCCCTGCTCAAAAGTAGTTTAATCCTAATCTCAAGGTTAAGGGAAGAAAAAAATGTCAAAAACAGGAAGTTGCTTTATATTAGCCTTCTGTTTCTATTTGTAAGGATATAACCACTGAAGGTACAGATAGAGAATAACAGTAGTTTCTTGTTCTAGTCATTATTTTTTTAGATGGTCAACTTTTCTAATTTAATAGTTTATCAGATCATACTTCTTATAAATTAGTGCTTGAATATTAATGAGTGCTTTTTTTTTAAAGAAAGGAAAGGTTTTTGAGTCAATCCTTTCTCCCTCTTTCCCTTTCCTCCTTAATCTTTTTGTTAAATATCAGTACTTTAAAAGGGTAAGCAAAATTAATAAATTTTATTTTTCTTTGTATGTTGCCTTTTTACATCTCAATTTTGAAGAACTACACTAGAAAACAAGATACCTTGTTTAACTTTTAAGTTTAAAGCAGATCTTTTATTTCCAGGTGGTTTATTGTGTGGTGTGAACTTTACAAAGTCACATAAAATTATAAAGATCTGTGTTGTGGATTATTAGTAGTTAGTGACAAAATAATACTGCATAATTTATTTCAGGACATCCTACCAAAATTTCGTAAAGAAATGGGCAAGAATCTAATATACCATATCTAATTTGGATCTTTAAATCATCTTAATAGAACCTTTATGTTTGCTCACATATTTTTCCTAGTCTCCACCTTGATCGATGTGAAGTAATATCTTCCCTGATCACTAATGAGGTTAAGCTCTTTTTCATGTTTATCAGCTATTTGTATTTCTCTCTTCTATGAAGTATTTGTTAGTCTTTTGACTTCTCTTTTTTTGTCATTGATTTATGGGAGGGAGTCTATAAATTCTGGATACTAATCTTTTGTTATTTATATGATATACATATTTTCTCTTGCTTTGTAGTTTATCCTCTTATTCTTCTTATGGTATTCTTTTTCATAGACATTTTATATTTTGATATAGTCTAATTTGTTAACTTTCTCTTACATGATTAATGCTTTTTGTCTTGAGAAATTCTTTCCTACCCAAGGGAATGAAGATGTTCACTTGTATCTATAGTGTGCTTCCATCTACATTAGGTCTATAATTAAATTGGTGTTGGTTTTTGTTTATAATGTGAGATAGGAATCCAGTTTCTTTCTTTTTTTTCTTCTTCTTCTTCTTTTTTTTTTTTTTTGTTGAGAGGGTACCATGGATTGAACCCAGGGGCACTCAACCACTGAGCCACATCCCCAGCCCATTTTATATTTTATTTTGAGACAGGGTCCTGCTGAGTTGCTTAGGGTCTCGTCAAGTCGCCAACGCTGGCTTTGGATCTGTGATCCTCCTGCCTCAGCCTTCTGCGTTGCTGGGATTTCAGGCACGCGTCTGTGCCTGGCTCATTTTTTTCTATGCAGACAGCACCATTTTCTGTAGAATATCCTTAATTTATTGCTTTACATTGCTTTCATCTTGTATAAGATCTCCATTTGCACATGGTACATTTCTGTGACATTATCTCTTTAGGATAAATTCCTGGAAAGAAATCCCATTTTATGTATAACCTATAATCCACCAATAAAAATGTGAGAAATAATTCCTAGAAGGAGAAATTATTTTTTATTTTTAAATTTCTTTTTGGTGGGCTGGAGCTGTGGCTCAGTGGTTGGAGTGCTTCCCTGGCATGTTTGAGGACCCAGGTTCGAATCCCAGCACCACATGTACAACTAGTGTCAGAGAAACAAAAGCTAGATGAAAAAATAAATAAAATTGATTCTCTCTTTCTCTCATTCTCTCCCTCTTTAAAAAAAAAATTTTTTTTTGATACTAGAGATTGAACCTAGCAGTGCTTAACTACTGAGCCACATCACCAGCACTTTCAAATTTTTTTAATGTGAGACGGTCTCACTAAGTTACTCAGGGCCTTGCTAAGTTGCTGAGACTGGCTTTGAACTTGTGATCCTCCTGTCTCAGTTTCCAGAGTCACTCTAGAGAGTATTAGGACAAAAATAAATGATTAGTTATCAGTGCATATATCAGTGAAATTATTCTAGAAAAGTTGTGCAAATTTATTTACTTTTTTTCCCCCCAGGGCTGAGGACTGAACTCTGGGCCTTGCGCATGCTAGAGGCAAGCGCTCTGCCACTGAGCTAAATCCCCAACCCCTGTTTACTTTTTAATGTATCTGTATTTGTTGTGGTAAAATACTTAATAACATTTATCATCTTAAAAATTTATTTTGCAGTGCTGTGGATTGAGCCCAGAATAATTACCATCTTGACTCTTTTTAAATGTACTTTTCAGCTTTGCGCAGTGGCAGTATCATATAGCCAATGAGGTTTATCCGAGGCACGATTATTGTTAATTAAATGTATTTTTCAGTGGTATTAAATACATTCATAATGTTGTATATCCATCTCCGCCATTCATCCCTGTAACTCTTTTTATCTTGTAAATCTGAAAAAAATTTACCCATTAAACAGTAACACCCCTTTTCTCCCTCCCTCCAGTCTTAGGCTACTCCTATTCTACTTTCTGACACTATGATTTTGATTACTGTAATTAATGCATATGAATGGAATCATACATTATTTATCATTTTGTTGCTGGCTTATTCATGTAGCATAATGTCCTTAAGGTTCATCTGGTTTGAAGCATATGTTAGAAATTCCTTCTTTTTTAAGACTGAATACTATTCTGTTACATATATGTGCCACATTTTGCTTATTTATTCAACTTGTTGATGCCACTGGGTTGACGCCACATTTTGGCTATTGTAAATCATGCTGCTATGAACATAGGTGCACACATATCTCTTTGACACTCTGCTTTCAGTTCTCTAGGGCATAGAGTCAGAAATGGAATTGTTGGTTTAGATATTCACTATTTTTAATTTTTTGAGGAATACTGTACTGTTGTACATAGCAGCTATATACATTTTACATTCTCAATAATTGTGCACAGGTGTTCCACTTTCTCCGCATCCTTGCCAACACTTGTCATTTTATGTTTTTCTTTTCTGATAGTAATTGTTCTTATGATATAGTTTTTAAAAATCAGTTTTGTTTTGATTTTTTTCTTGAGAGGGTGTCAATTTTATTTTTTCATCTAGTTTTGGTTTTTATCCACTTGGTTGTGTATGTGGTATTGGGGAGCATGCCAGGCAAGTGGTCTACTGTTGAGACACATCTCAAGTCCTCCTTGTGATGTAGTTTTGACTTGCATTTTTCTGATTGCTAGCATCTTTTCATGTGCTTATTGGCTACTTGTATGTCTTTGGATATACAAGGTCGTTTGTCCATTTTCAAATTTGTTGTCTTTTTGTTAAGTTTGAGGAGTTTAGTATATTTTAGATATTCACGCTTATCAAATGTCTGATTTGCAAGTGTTTTGTTTTGTAGCTTACTTTTTAACCTTGTTATTCTCTTGCTGTACAAAATTTTAAAAAGTTTTGTGAAGTCCAGGACTTTGTTTTTTCTTTTGATTCCCATGTCACAGCCAAGAAGTCATTTCCAAATCCCAAACTTCTTGCCTTATGTTTTTTTTCTAAGAGTTTTAGAGGTCTTAAACTTAGATTATTTATTTATTTATTATGTGATATTAGAGTCCAGCTTCATTCTTTTCCTTGTGAATACCAGTTTTCCTGGTATGAGTTGTTGAAGATTGTCTTTTCCCCATTGAATGGTCACATCCCTGTGGTCACATCATAACAACCATATATGCCAGAATTTCTTCTGAGCTCTCTATTCTATTCCATTCTCTGTCTGTCTTTATTGCTAGTACTATACTATTTTGATTACTGGAACTTTATGGTAAGTTTTGAAATTAGGAAGTGTCGTTGAGCTTTGCTCTTAAGATTATTTTCACTATTTGGGGCCATTTGAGATTCCATATGAATTTTAGGATAGTTTTTTCTTAAAAAAATACATCATTGGGATTTTGATAGGGTTTGTGTTGAATCTGTAAATTCCTTTGGGTAGTTACTGAAATTTTAACAAAGTAAGTCTATTCCTGAACATGGGATATGTTCCCTGTTTTTAATATCTTTTATTTCTCTCTTCTCCTCCTCCTCCTTTTCCTGCTTCTCTTCCTTCTTTTTCTTTTTTAGCACCAGGGATTAAACCCAGCAGCACTTTACCACTGGATTATATCACTAGATCCCCAGCCCTTTTTATTTTGAGACAGGATTTTGCTAAATTGCGTGGGGGCTCACTTAGTTGTTGAGGCTGACTTAGAAGTTGAGCTTCTCCTGCCTCAGCCTCCCCAGCTGCTGGGATTCCAGGCATGTGCCACCATGCCCAGCTATATTTTTTTATTTCTTTCAGCAATTACTTGTTTGTATTGTGTGAATTTTTCATCTTGATTAATTCAGAAGTGTTGTATTTTTTTCAATGCGGTTATAATGAGATTGGTTTCCTTCATGATTTTTCTTGAATTTATTTTCAGAAGTAGTACATCTTTGTCTTATTTTTTGAAATTTATGTCTTTTTGTATTCTGTTTGTCATCTTTTTCAACTATGTAATCTATGTAAATTTTTTAGGTTATCAGTTGTGCTTTTTTAAGCAGATTCATGCTACTCAGAGTCAGCTAGTCCTTGAAATAAGTGGGAACCTGTATGACCTACATCACCAGTCCTGTTGAATAGTTTTATTCCTTTTTTTTTATTTTGAATAGTTTTATTCTTACTTAATATATTGACACTTGTTCCTACCAAAATCTTATCAAGACTCTGAAACAATCACCAGAGTTGGCTTATAATTTAAAGGAGGTAACAACAGATCAACAGCCTTAAAGTGTTTGTTTTCTTTATGTTGTCATCTTGTTATATGCCTCTTCTCATTTAATAGCTCTTTGGAACTTTGGAAATGTATTTTTATCTAAATACTTAGTACTGCTCTGTGTGTTAGTTTTCCCATCTGCAATCCTTATAGATTTTCGAAAGGTCATGCTAGTTGTTAAGCCGTTGTCTCTTGGCTCCATACACATTCTTCTAGCTTATGCTTTGTGATGCTGGTTCTAAGACTGCAGATCACATTCCTGCCTTGCCAGCTGCTTACATTTAAGTTTCACAGATAGGGGGTACTAGAGAAAAGCTGCAAGGAGGAGGAAAAAAAAGACTTCATACCTAAAATAATTTGAGATTTTTTTACCCTATTGTTTGCAGAATACTAAAATTTTCAACTTAGTGCTCAAAGAACATTAAAATAATCATTGGATTTTATTGATTTTATATACTTACTTTCTCATTAAGGCCTAACTTCCCTATTTACATTGAAATCTCTTCCCATTTTCTCATTTTTTTATTATCTTGATTTTTTCCAGTGTTACTCACTATATACTGTTTTGTTTATTTGCCTATTGACTGTTCATTCTCCACAGTCATAAATGCCATGAGAACAGAGATATTTTCACCCTACATTCTTCAGAACATAAACCAGTATAGAAAATTCAGATGATAGGCTTTTCTGCAGCTCCCTATTTGTTTCTGTTAAGTGGCCAACCTGTATTGATGAGTCATGAAAGTAAAAACAGTGACTTTGAATATTTACAACTAATCTTTAGAAACCTTTTAGCAAGATAAGTTATATTTTTATTTATTTTTTTTAAAGAGAGAGAGGAACAGTAGAGAGAGAGAGAATTTTATTTAGTTTTTCATGTGGCCTTCATTGCTTTGACACTTGCTGTGTATATGGTGCTGGGGTTCAAATCCACCTCCTTGTGCATGCCAGGCAAGGACTGTAACCACTGAACCACTGCTCCAGCCTCAGAAGTTATATTTATAAATTAATATCTGGAATTCTTTACTTCATTCTTTTATTAATCTTTAGTTATTTCATTAAATATTTATGTGTAGCTCAGTGGTAGAGCATGTGTTTAGCATGTGTTCTGTCCCTAGCACAATATAAAAAACAAAACAAAAACCTAAAGAAACCTTTATGTCTTTATGTGAAGCATTTTCATGCCTTTAGATATTACATAGATGAAACTCAGAATCCCACTTTTATCCTTGTTTATATTTGTTTAAAGACTAGTGTCACACACTGAGCAGTCACACGTTTCAGTTTTGCTGTTTTAGAGGCCTTAAAACCAGATTCTTATGGCTAATCAAATTATTATCAAGTAATAATATAAGAGGCACTTTCCTCCACCTCCCACCTACCTTCCTTGGGGATTGAACTCAGGACATCTCAAAATGCTGAAAGTATTCTGCTGAGCTATATCCACAGCCCTTAGACACACTGTATTTTCTATTATAACTTATTTATAACTTATATTAAACCAGATGGTACCAATGTTGGTTTAACCAGCATACAGGACAGTAGAATGAATAATCTGTTACTATAAGGAACTTTAAAGATTATTTAGTATTAGTTGCTTTTTTCTCCTTCATCCTATTCCATTTGCAAGTAAAGACACATCTTACTGTCTCTCAGGACATCTGTAGAAGCATGCGGAAACAGGATGACTTGTAGCTCCACTCCTAATATTCTTGGTCTCCTACCAGGGCCCATATTGTATAGTATTCTTCTCCACTGACAGGTTAAGTTAAAACAGTAAAAAGAAGGGCCCATCTCTAACTGGTTTATTTCATCTGCCTCAGGGGAGGGTGAGTTCTAATTATTGGCTCAACTCTTAGTACCTTTCTTCGGAACACAAACTTAATGCCATATTTCATCAGTTGCAACAGGTCTTTTCTTTTTTTAAAAAAAAATCTCTGAAATTGGGAGTGGGAAATGTCTTTCTTTGGTTGATGCCATCTTATAATTGTTCTTGGCCAGGTAATGGTTGCGATACAGCTGTCATTCCTGTGCATTGTGAACTTACATGCATGTTGCAAACCCTTGCTATTTAAAATAGCAAATTATTTGAGGATATATTGAAGAAAGAATGTGAGTTCTAGTTGTTATCCAGAAATCTTTTAGTGCCTGTGGTAAGATCATGAAACTATCAGCATTATAACCTATAAAACAAGAAGTCAGTGGCTTCCAAGAAAACCTTGGAGACACTGGTGAAATGCTCTTAAGAAGCCATATGGGGACTGGAGCTGTGGCTCAGCAGTTATAGAGCTTGCCTGGCATGTGCAAGTATGCAGGTTTAAACCCCAGGACGACATACACAACAGAGTGTCGGAGCAGCGAGAGCAACATGAAAAAAAATTGATTCTCTCTCTCACTCACTGTACCTTTCTCTCACAAAAAAAAAAAAAAAAAGCCATATCATCACAGCTTTTAATGGTCAGAGGATGATATTATGAGAGAAAACATAGAAATTAGATAACTGAAGAAAAAAAGTGATTCAGAAGAGTCAAACTTAAATAGGAAGAATTATTTAGTTTTTTAATACAATAGCTAGGTAATAACAGTTTGTTTTTAAATAGATCCAGAAGAACCCCTTCAAAAAGTATAACAAATTCTAAATGATAAATTATTGTAATGGTTTAATTGCCAAATATTTTTTTCTTGGTGGACTGGAAAATAGTAGCTCATCTTAAAAGGCATCCTAGGGCTGGAGATGTGGCTCAGTGGTAGAATGCTTGCTTCACATGGGTGAAGCCCTGGGTTTGATCCCCGGCACCACATATACACAATAAGGCATCCTAGATTTGGTGACATAGTAAATTAGAATGTTCTTTTAGAGTGGTAGGGAAATTATCTTTTTATCCAAAAGATATTCTCTGAACCCTAAACATTAGTATTCTCTTTATCTCTGTTTTTTCCCCAAAAGAAGTAGTAAAATTTAGCAGCAATCTACTTAGGCATTGTCCATACGCAAGCTGATACCTGCTTCATTTATTTTTTTATTATCACCTAGGTTAGATAATATATTCCTCAGAAATTTCCCATGTGCTGATTTTTTTAAAGTACTTTATTACTTCTGTAAAAAGAATGCATGTAGCCTCCCCAGCAGCTTGGGAGGCAGAGGCAGGAAGATTGTACATTCAAAGCTAGCTTCTGCAACTTAATGAAGCCCTATCTCAAAATAAAAAAAGGGCTGGAGATGTGGCTTAGTGGTTAAGTGTCCCTGGGTTCAATCCCTAGTTCAAAAAAAAAAAAATTCAAATAGTATGCGAAACACAGAAAGTCAGAAGTGGAGAAATTCCACCCTCCTCATCGATGACATATCTCCAGATATTTCCTGTGTAGCCATCCATATGTGAAAACTGATGTGTAATTTTTATGAAATTGCCTACCTTTCATGATGTTCATCTCATTTATCAATGTATTGTAACTACCATTCCATCTTGAGAAATACTGATTAGTCAATTGATTAAAAACTGTATAATTTTCCATTGTCGAAGTCTACTGCATGATTAGAGGACTCGGCTCCTGTTAATGGACATTTAGGCTAATTCAATTTGTCTAGCATTATTGTTTTGATCGTATTATATATGCATATTTTTATTTTATGAAATTATACTCATAAGTTCTTTAATATTTTTTCTTTAAGGTAATAGTGCAGTTTGTTGAAGTGATGATAGGATATCTGATACCGAAATGTCTTGTAAAAACAACCTGATTAGTATTTTAAGATCTGACTTCTAATTTTAAAAAAATCTTGGCTGCTACCACTTTTTTTTTTTAAGAGAGATTGGGACAGTGAAAGAAAGAATCAGTTTTATTTAGTTTTTCACATGGCTTTCGTTGCTCCAACACTTCATTGTGTATGTGGTGCCAGGGTTCGAACTCAAGTACTCGGCGCATGCTGGGCAAGCACCATAACTGCAGAGCCACCGCTCCAGCCCCTCTATCACGTAATTGAAACCTTTGATTTGGTGAGAAATTGTACAACCAAAGAAAGAAAATGGAGAAATTAAACTACAAGTGCAAGGAAAAAATGACAAAATTGATGGAAGAACAGGAAGACTAGAAAGGGTATAGGGGAGGCAAAAACTTTACCCTTTGGACCTGAGAATTAAATTGACGTAGATTAGTAGGAGAAAGGAATACAAACTAAAGTAAGTTTTATGTGGCAAAGAAAGGGTAAAACCTACCTGGTTTCGCATTAGGTTGAACAAAGAGAGACAATTGTGGAAGAGTTGGCAGATTATGTGGAGAGATTAAATGAAAATGAGAATTTTTAAAATAAGGTCTATTTGAACAGAATGTTATGACTCTTTGAAGAATATTTCTTTTGTCTTTGTACAGAGGGCATCTTTCTTGTGGGGATTTAAAATTTTTTTTTAATCTCTTTTCAGGAAGAGAAAGGGAAAATTATGTAAGAATCCTCTTCTTGCATCTGTCTCTTCAAGTACCTGTACTTCAAAGTAATCCTTACATCAAAATGGCATATTTGGGGTACCCTTAAAGGATAATGATTAAGATTAAAAAAGGGCTTTGGAAGCAGACCTGGATTTAACTGATTTTGCCTGTTACTAGCTACATGACCTGGAGAAACCTTTTTACTGCCCAAGTTTATTTATATCTTCATTTGAAGTAGGGATAATAAACTATCATGGTGGTATTGTGAGAATTAAATAAGAGTAGTAATAATTACAGCTAATATTTTTGAATTCTTGCTGTACATGCCAAACATTGTATTAGATGTTTAAATGCATATTTTTTCACTTGGTAAATATATATTAACTTAATTTTCAGAAACATGTGAAATGTAGGTAAGTTTCACTGATGAGGAAACTAAAAAGAGAGGGATTTTTATAAGTTGTCCCAAGCAGCATGCTAATTAGTGGCAAAACCAGAATTTGAACCCATAGCAGTCTGACCCACTAGAGGAGGTGATTTAAGGCACTAACTTCTGTGCATATAAAGCACTTGTTACTGTGCATAGCAAGTTGTACTTACTATTTAAGAAATCTTTTAAAAGTGTGTCAAGAGAATGAGAAGACAAGCTACATATGGGGGAAAATATTTTCAAAGCACATATCAGATAAAGCAGTGTTATCCAGGGGCTGGAGCGGTAGCTCAGTGTTTACAGTTCTGGCACGCGAGAAGACACAGGTTTGAACCCCAGCACCATGTATACAACAAAGCGTTGGAGCAATGAAAGCCACAAGAAATAATAAAATTGATTCTCTCCTTCTCTTCTCACTGTCCCTCTCTCTTTAAAGAACAAAAACAAACAACACAACAACAACAAAAAAACAATGTTATCCAAAATATATAAAGAACTCTTCAAACTCAACAATAAATAGGCCATGGTGGTACATGCCTGTGATCCCCAGTACTGTGGAAGCTGAGGCAGAAGGATCGTAACTATGAGGCTAGCCCGGGCAACATAGTGAGATCCTGTCTCAAAATAAAATTTAAAAAAGAAAAGGGATGGGGATGATGCAGCTTAGTGGTAGAGCACTTGCCTGGCTTGTGCCAGGCCCTGGGTTTATCCTTAGCACTGAAAAACAACAGAACAAAGAAAGGGGGAACCCTCCCAACACCTCAACAATTAGAAAATGAAATCCCAGTTTAAAAAATGGGCAAAAGATTTGGACAGATACCTCATCAGAGAAGATACACGGATGGCTGATAAGCATATGAAATGATGCTCACATATATCCTTAGGGAATTGCAAATTGAAGCAGTAGGATACTACTACACACCTATCAGACTGGTGAAAATCCACACATAAAATGGTGATGAGGATATGGAGCAACAGTGATTCTCATTAATTGCTTGTAGGTATACAAAATGGTACAGCCACTCTGAAAGACAGTCTGGCAGTTTTTTTTTTTTTTACAAAACTAAACATATCATGGGATCCAGCACTTAACATTCTTTGATATTTATCCAAATGAGTTGAAAACTTATGTCCACACAGTAACCTGCAGCAACTTTATATTTGCCAAAACTTGGCAACAGTCATGTTCTTTGTCAGATGAATGGATAAATGAAGTAGTACAATTGAACTGGGCTGTTATTGAGTACTAAAGAGAAATGATCAAGCCGTGAAAAGCCCTGGAGGAACTTTACATATTACTAAGAGAAAGAAGCCAATCTGAAAAATCTAATGCTGTATGATTCCAACTACATGAATTCTAGAAAGGCAAAAGCAAGGGAGCAATGAAAAAGATAAGCAGATGCCTTAAGTGAGTGGGAAGGGAGAGGTAAGTAGCCAGAGGATTTTTTAGGGTACACTAAAACTTTTGTATTACATAACAGTGGATACATGCCGTTTACACATTGTATAAATAATAGCATGAGCAGCACTAAGAGGAACCTTAATGTAAACTGTGGGCCCATTGGAGTAATAATGTGGTAATGTAGGTTTATCACTTGGAGCAAATTTTTCACCTTGGTGCAGACTTGATAATAGTGAAGGTTTTGTATGTGTAGGAGGAAGAAGGGAGGATAAAGGAACTCTGTTTTCTGCTTGCTAAGTTTTGCTGTGAACCTGAAACTGCTCTGAAATAAAATTTTTAAAGTATGCATTTGATGTGTGACACTTTTAACACTTTCATTTTTAGGCACAGAATAAAGAGACCAATGTTTTAGCGGCTGCAAAGGTGATTGACACCAAATCTGAAGAAGAACTTGAAGATTATATGGTTGAGATTGATATTTTAGCATCTTGTGATCACCCAAACATAGTCAAACTTCTAGATGCTTTCTATTATGAAAACAATCTTTGGGTAAGTATTTTCTGTTGATCTGTAGAGTAGCCAAATTAGAGTTAATTATCTTAAAGAGGGTGTGAAAACCTTTTTATGTATTACCTTTTCTATTTAGTTACTTACATTACTTAAATGAGAACTGATCTATGGATGAGCAAGTCATTAACAACATAATTACCCTCCTCTTCATCACACTTTCACATTTAGCTTCTGTTTTACCAGTTTCATCTAGATTGTTTGACATTGGATCCGGGTGGAAAAACTTTGTTAAGAATTTCCCAAAGTATGAAATTAGATGTCCTGGTTTGTAGTTTATTTGTTTAAAATTTGTTTAGGTTTCTTTATTTTTCCAGAAATTGTTTATAATTTTTTATTTTAAAGTTTTTGTAAATCATGCAATAAACTGTAAAATGCTTATTGTAAATGTTAAATGTCTTAACACATCAGGCTCACCTTCAGTGCGTTTTAGAGTGGTGGAGATTGCATGTATAAATTTTGTTCATTTTTAAGAAAACAGGCATGGATACAGAAGTAAAATGTTAATTTTCATTATGATAGCTAGTCACTTGTTCTGTACTAACCTAGTTTAATCAAGAGAATGTTTTTAAATGGAATTTTAGTTTTTCTCTTTGAAGGAAGAAGCAAAATGTTAGAAGAGTATGCAACATAAAGAATACTTGACTGGAAATCAAGAGGTTTATATTGTTTTGATCCTAGGCAGCCAGTTAGAAGCTTGGATGAATCACTTAACTTTTGTGAGCCTGTTTTCTCATCTAGAGAATGATCTACCTTCTAAATTATTTTTCACATAATGTAATAACATTGAAAATAATTTGTAATTGGTGAACACCTGGAAAAGTATTGTAGTGAGAGAAAAAAGTGGGAACTTTTTCTCTGTGTGTATATTTGTTTTTTCTAATGTTTTTAAACTGAAATAAATTTTTAAGATTTATTCGTTAGTAAAGTTTTGTTTGTTTTTTTTTTAAAGAGAAAAGGCGAGAGAGAGAGAGGGAATCAATTTTATTTATTTTTTCATCTGGCCTTCGTTTCTCCAACACTTAGTTGTGTATGTGGTGCTAGGGTTTGAACCCAGGTCCTTGCACATGCCAGGCAGGGGTTCCAACTGCTGAGCCACTGTTCCACCCCTTATTAGTAAAGTTAAAGAATATATTCGATTGTTTAAATCACAAGTTACCTTGAAATGACAGTAATAAAATCTTTCCATGATGAAAAAATGGACATGTAATAGAATAAAAAAACTGTACACAGTAATTTTAGAAAAGCAAGAACACTAAAAATAGTCATTAACAAAAACTCACATGCTTTCCATAATGTGTTTTCTTTGTGCTTTCTTAAATGTATATCACTTAAGACTTGTAACTCTTTTGTAACTCTTTTGACAAAGAAAATCTTAATGTTTAGCATAACAACCATGTTTCTGTAGCCCAGATTATTTGGTTGCTATTCCTTTATCTTTTTTGCTAAATTGAAGAAAAAAATTCTGAAAATGTAGTTTTAGACACATGCTTTTTTATTTGCATGCAGATCCTCATTGAATTTTGTGCAGGTGGAGCAGTAGATGCTGTGATGCTTGGTAAATACCTTTTTATTCTTCATATTTGTGTCTTAAATTATATTTAAAAGGTTTTCAGCCATTTATATATATGTGTGTGTATATATGTATAATATAATTATTGAGTGAAATTTAGTAAATTAATAAATCACCTTAATTGTGTTTTCATATTCTTGGATAATTATAGTTCTAAAATGAAATGTTGAGTATAATATATCAGGAAAGTAATCTTCTTAGATAATCAGTTCTTGGAAAATAAATTTATATGACCTTTGATAAGATCATGGTGATAGTGTATACCAGAAGGTGCATAGCTTACTCTGGTATGTTTTCATTGTGTAAAAATGCAGATTTCTAAAATTTAAGAAAAATTTTTAACTTTCTCTCCTTAGAACTTGAGAGACCATTAACTGAGTCCCAAATACAAGTAGTTTGCAAGCAGACTTTAGAGGCATTGAACTACTTACATGATAATAAAATCATCCACAGAGATCTGAAAGCTGGCAACATTCTTTTTACCTTAGAGGGAGATATTAAATTGGGTAAGTTATTCACTTAATAAAATGTTTGAATTGTGCTCTGAGATTTACTGCTGTGCGTATGCTTCTTAATAGTGTTTTATTCCTACTCAAATAGGTGAAACATGGAGAATTACTCCCTATTAGTTTCTAAAATACTTCCTTGTGTAAATATGTATCAACTCCCAGAATTCCATTAGGCATCTAATATTAAAAACAGTGAGAAAAAGAGAATCAGTTTTATTTGGTTTTTCATCTGGTTTTCATTGCTCTAACACTTGGCTGTGTATGTGGTGCTGGGGTTTGAAACTGGGTCCTCATGTGTGCCAGGCAAGCACCATAACCACTGAGTTCCAACCCACCTAAAATGGCTTTGAACTTGGAATCCTTTTACCTCAGCCTCCTAAGCTGCTGGGATTACAGGTGTGCACTTACATACCCGGCCCCAAGTTTAGTTTTGTACCCTATGTTATTAAAATGGTACCTTGGATAAACTAACAAAGTAACATTAGATATGAAAAGAATACCTAAAATAAGTGTAAGTACTAATGTTTTAATTTTGTTTTTTCCACTGATCCAATAAATGATGAATTATATGTAGAATTTAGATTGGGGATTATTTCAACTATAAACATATACATATATGCATATATTTATAACCGTACTCAAGATATGAAATTTTTTAAAAATCTGATGAGTCTGAATTTGTACATTTTGGAAAGATATTAAAAGGATAAAATATATGCAACCATGTTTAACACCAATGATTATAATCATATTACTTCTTCATGACATCTACAGACATTATATTAAATTTTATCCTTTTTTTGTGACATAACCACAGCTATAAAAAAAATCATATAGGTTAGTGACTTTGTAGTTTTGTAGGGAGGAGTTTTGGAATCACCACCTAGGTAAAAAGTGAGACTTGGTCAGACGTCCCAGAAGCTCTTCTACTTGCCTTTTTTTTTTTTTTTTTTAAGAGAGAGAAGGACAGTGAAAGAGAGAGAGTCAGTTTTATTTATTTAGTTTTTCATTTGGCTTTTGTTGCTCTGACGTTTCCTTGTGTACACAGTACTAGGGTTCCAGTCTGCATCCTCACACATGCCAGGCAAATGCTCAAACTACTGAGCCACCGCTACAGCCCCTCCACTTGCCTGTCTTAATCACTGTCCCTCTTTACCACACTGTGTCCTGACTTTTCCAGCAATGACTTCCTTGCATTTCTTTATGGATCAATCACCTGTTATTATTTTTAGACATTAAAATTTAAACTTGTCCTTATGTAATTTTTTCTTTCAAGTCTCCTCTGAGTTGGAGAATCTTCTACATCCCTTTCTTGACATGATGGTATGCATTCTATGGAGGCAAGAATGTCATCATCAATGGAGCAATAATTGATTCCTTGGGGGTTAAAAGTATTAAATAATATAATTGTGATTCCCCCAAAGGTCGAGAATACATGAGCAGATATACAGTGCATAATGTTGGTGTTTTCTGTAGCTTAAATCAGAAAACATAAAGTTCACAATTTTTTTTCTAATGTAGTCTTAATGAGGAAGTTGGCAGGTCATATGCTGCCATAAAGCTTTCTCTGGTGTTTCTTTTGTACTGTGAGAAAAAAAATGTTGATTTAATCGCACCCTATAGCACTAGTTGGTGTTTGTGTTGAGTGGAAAAACTGTTATATTTTGGTTACTATTTTTTTGTTTTCAATTTTGAAGAATTTATCATGTGAAGATGTGTGAAAATGGTGGTATTAGTGTGTTAAAGATGGAAACTTTGGCAGTGTTTTTGGAAAGTGATAGGAAAAGTGTAGTCAAGATTAGAATGATAGAGAAATTTTTTATTTTATTTACTCTTTAATAAGAGTGACCTTTTTAAAGGCTTGGAATGCTCCTCTTCACTGCCCCACTTAGTACAATGAGCTATGCCTAAAAGCTATCATTAATACTAATATGTGATTATTTATTTCAAGCGGATTTTGGAGTATCAGCTAAAAACACAAGGACAATTCAAAGAAGAGATTCCTTTATTGGCACACCATATTGGTAGGTATTTTTATGAATTTACAGTATTAGTCATGTCAACAGATATTATTTGGTAATAATAACACATAATAATACTGTCTATGCGGTTTGCAATAATGGTTCTTAAGTTAAACATCTTAACTTCCAAATTCTCTGTCTTCATAGGATGGCTCCTGAAGTAGTCATGTGTGAGACATCAAAGGACAGGCCCTATGACTACAAAGCTGACGTTTGGTCCTTGGGTATCACTTTAATAGAAATGGCTGAGATTGAACCACCCCATCATGAATTAAATCCAATGCGTGTGCTGCTAAAAATAGCAAAATCTGAACCCCCTACATTAGCACAGCCATCACGATGGTAAATTTATTCTAAAGTGTGTTAAGTTTGGGTATGTGGTACGAAGACTACCTGAATCAAAAAACTGATTTTGGTTATATTTTCAAGACTGAAAGACCATACAAAAAGTTATATCAGTTGGGCACAGTGGTGCATGCCTGTAATCTCAGTGGCTTAGGAGGCTGAAGCAGGAGGATTGTAAGTTCAAAACCAGCTTCAGCAACTTAGCAAAGCTCTAACCAACTTAGACCCAGTCTCAAAATAAAGAATAAAAAAGGGGACTGGACTCTGTAAGTACATATGCATATATTAATGTGAACCAACGAATTCCTTTATTATGTAAGGCGATGTTCAACCAATTAAAAAAAGGGGAAGGGTGAGCTGGGGACATAGCTCAGGGGTAGATCACTTGCTTAGAATATGTGAGTTGAGTTCTGCATGAAAAAGATATTTTCTATGGTGTAATAAAATAATGTATATGTGTGGTTGATATATACTTGTGGAATTTAGTATTATAGGATAATTTTTGGCATATTTGTGACTGTATGGCTATATCTCAATGCTCAATGATCATGTACCTACTTACATGTATATCTAACATCTATTTATAGAAGAATCCATTTAATGAAATCTTATTCTCATTAAGTAGTTTTCTTAATGGTGAATAAATAATACTGTGTACATAATGAAACTTAATAAGCATAATTTATCAAGGAATTGTATTTGATTTTAATAAGAAAGTAAAATAGAATGTCGTTAAAATTTTATCTTGAAGGTCTTCAAATTTTAAGGATTTTCTAAAGAAATGTTTGGAAAAGAATGTGGATGCCAGGTGGACTACATCTCAACTACTGCAGGTAAAATAGGGATTGTATGGGGCTGGAGTGCTGGCTCAGAGGTTAAAGTGCTTGCCTGGAATGTGCAAAGGACCCAGGCTCAAACCCCAGCACCACATACACAGCTAGGTGTGGGAAAAACAAAAACCAGAAGACAAAAATAAATAAAATTGATTCTTTCTCTCTCTCAAAAAAAAAAATTCTAAAAAATATAGTATGACAGTAGCAAGCCATATTGTTTTAGCATCTCTTTAAAAGAACACAGTTTCAAATTCATTTACTATGCTTTCTTTCCACTTGAGTTTCTCTATGGAAAGACAAAATATGTGGTGCAGTATTCAACATTTGTGTTTTACAAATGTGCTGCCATTACTAAGAGGCTTTCAGCTTGTAAGTCATTCCTCTTGTGCCTTTAGATTCAGTTTAGTTATGTTCTTTTCATTTTGCTAGTTATTTCCATTATCTCTCTCTAATTACTAGAAAACAAGTTCCTTGTGGACAGGGACCATGAACTAATTAATTTTTAATGCCAATTATTGTGAAAGTAAGTGTTCAGTAGTATCGTTTGCTTTTAAAAAATGATGTTAAAGTGATCATATAATTTAATTTTAGTTTATAGTAGGAGCTACTTGTAATTTTTGAAATAAAAATTTGTCAAATAATATTACAGATAGACAAGTAGAATAATAAATCTTGAGACAATCACTGGAGTGTAACTCTTACATTGTAATGTTTTAGGCTGACATATTTATCTAGGGGTTGGGAGGATAACAGGAAGAAATTGCCTTGTTGTGTGCAACAAGTATGTCCCTAGTTGTAGTAATACTACTTTCTAGTATTATTTCAGTATTCCTGCATTTGAAAGTCTTAGTATAGTTGGGCGTGGCGGCACATGCCTGTAATCCCAGCAGTTTGGGAGTCTGAGGCAGGAGGATCAGAAGTTTGAGGCCAGCCTCAGCAACTTAACAAGGCCCTAGCAAATTAGTCAGACCCTGTCTCAAAATAAAAAATAAAAAATGGTCTGGGGCTGTGGCTAAGCGGTTAAAGCCTGAGTTCAATCCCTGGTATCAAAAACAAAACAAAACAGACTATGACAGGCACTGTTAAGAGATGAATAAGATGTCTTTTTACTTTTAAGAATATTAGAACCATCTAAAAAAAAAAAATAAGTAATTGTAGATACTTCAAACAGAACTATAAAACTTTTTATAGTTTTATTATTATTACTATGGGGCTTTTTGAGCCCTGGGCCTTGGGTATGCTAGGCAGGTGCTCTTATAACTGAGCTACGTCCCCAGGCCTTTTTATTTTATTTTGAGACAGGGTCTCACTTAGCAGGCTGGCCTTGAACTTTTGATTCCCTTGCCTTAGCCTCATGAGTAGTTGGGATTACAGTCGTGTGCCTCTGTGCCTGGCCTACTTCATATTCTTTAACAAAAAAAAAAAAAAAAAAAATCTAGTTGCAGGCAGCCCTTACTGTTGGTCAGTCTCCTCCCTCCTTCCTTTTCTAGATGTAATATTCTGTAAAGTTGTTTGTGATTTTCCTACCAATAGTTTATAGTTTTACCATGTCCGCATGTATTTTTTTATGTGTTTGAAGTTTACTTTACAGGCAGGTATTTCAGTTGTTAATTACTGAGTGTGCTCTTTTTAATTCTCAACAGCATCCCTTTGTTACTGTGGATTCCAACAAGCCAGTCCGAGAATTGATAGCAGAGGCAAAGGCTGAAGTAACAGAAGAAGTTGAAGATGGCAAAGAGGAAGATGATGATGAAGAAACAGAAAATTCTCTGGTCAGTATTTAGAAAGGAAATTTCATTTAGTTAATTTTTGGAGTTGGATTTTGAGGTATGATTGCACCTATATCTAAGGGATTGATGGGTGGCAGTACAACATCTTTAATTTTAAAAGTGAAGTTAATAATAAGATTGCTCCTTGGTACTCATTTTTGTCATATTTATTATTGAAGAACTGCTTTTCTTTAGACTTTTTATAACTTCAGTAACCCCTGTTGAATACAGATATTAAACAATTGTTACATGCAGATGTTGTTTTACCATGTTGAATCATGTTTTAACGCTAAAAATGTATAAAATCTTTTTTAGCCAATACCTGCAAGTAAGCGTGCCTCTTCTGACCTTAGTATCGCCAGTTCAGAAGAAGATAAACTTTCACAAAATGCTTGTATTTTGGAATCTGTCTCAGAAAAAACAGAACGCATTTCTTCTGGGGATAAGTTTAGTGACAAAGTTCTTAATGAAAAACCCACCACCCATGAACCTGAAAAAGCTGTGGAGGGTATTAATGAGCATACAAATGATGCTCATTTAGAAACTGCATCTGAAGTCCATGATAAACCAACAGTAATCCAGGAGAATGGGAGAGAAGAGAAGAGACTCAAGCTTGAAAATCCACCTGACACCAAAGACCAAGAAACTATGGACATTAATTCAGTCAGTGAAGGAGAAGAGAATAATGTAACAATACCTTTAGAAACAAATAATAAACATAATCTGAAACCCGAGGAAGAAAGGGATCAGGAAAAGCAAAAGATATTTGAAAATAAGCTCGTAAAATCCAAAGAAATGAAAGATCCTACTATTCAGACAGTTGATTTAATTTGTCAAGAGACTGGAGGAAAAGAGGCAGATATTCAGGCAATTGACAGTGAAGTTGGGCTTACAAAGGAAAACACCCAAGAGAAATTGGAAAAAGATGAGAGAACTCAAAATGATGTGATCAGTGATACAAGCAATGTGGTAGGAACAAATGAGGCAATAGATGTTGCTGTGGAGGCGGTTGGAAACAATATTGAGGATACTGAGACTAATGATGAGAAAGAAATGGTTGAAGTTGCCCAGAAATTAATTAATAAGCCCATGGAGGGTCCTGAGACTGGTACTAAGGAAGTTCCTCCTATTAAAGAAATAGTTGAAACTAAAGAGATAGACGAAAGATCTGTAGAAGGTAAAAGTGAAGAACAGCTAATCGACAGTTCAGAGAACACATTGGAGACCAGTGAAGAACTAGGGACAAATGAAGTTGAGGAAGTTACTAAGTCAAGTAGCATTGAAGAAATAGGGGTCAGAAGTGCAGTGATTGATACTGAACATAAGATTCTAGGAAGTGAAACTCAGGATGCTCATGAAGTCACTGCTCAGATAGATACAGAGGAGAAAGAAATTTCATGTGAAGTGCCAATTAAAACAGAACCTCAAGTTCCTGCAGCTTTACAGCCCAGTGAACCTCAGTCTGTTTCAATACCCAGTATTAATATCAACTCTGAAGATGCAGAAAATAAAGGAGAAATAGGTGCTTTATCAAAAACTGAAACTATACTGCTACCAGAATCTGAGAATCAGAAGGAAAATGATACTGATTCAGGCACTGGTTCCACTGCTGACAATAGCAGTATTGACTTGAATTTATCCATCTCTAGCTTTTTAAGTAAAACTAAAGACAATGGATCAATATCTTTACAAGTAAGTACACGTGGGTACTTTATTGGGTTTTTCTATGTCATTTTGGCAATTTTAGAATTCATTGATGTCTTGAAAATAAAATAGCATTCAATCAGGGTAATATTAACCTTTTGAGTTCTTTTTGATTATTAAAGCAATCAATTAAAAAGAACTGAGAAGAGATTTTGGGTATAATCTTGATTTGTTGATAGGACCTACCTATTTTTGTACACCTAATGTACGTAAACAGTAACATAATTGTTTGATTTACATTCTTTTATTGGACTTATCTGTGTGTGATTTGAGCAGTGATTACTAATATATGAAAGAATTGAGAAATTGAAACAATGATCTATTTTAGCACATTTGAGATGTGAACAACCCTTCAGTAACCGTTGGCTCATATGGATGACCATTCTTGCTTCCTTATAGCAATTGCTACTGCCATGAGAACCATTGTGGGGAAAACAAACAAAACAAAAAACTAAAACCCAGAACACTTGGAACTTTTTAAAAATTCTGAAAAATTTGTAATTTTTAATTCTAAATTTTTTTCAGGGGTCAGGGTCATTTGGAGCTTTTAGAGCATAATTCAGTTCTTTAGGAGTTACCAGGGGAGCTATGTAGAAATCAGAGTGGATCCTGATAATCAGTATTTGTAATAAAAGATCTGGTGGGATTCTGATACAGATAAGTTATGAATTACCTTTTGGAAAATACTTGTTAGATATTTGGGGATGATAAATAGGAAAAGATTGACAAGCAGAAGCAATGTAGGAAAACTGATCTTAGGGGCAGAATTCCATGAAATGATTAATCAGCCTTCCTGTCTACTCCAAAGGGTTACTTGGCCTGGATTTTCTTTTTCTTCTTTTTTTTTTTTTTTCTTTTTCAGTTTACTTTGTTTTGCTGACTAAAATTCCACCAATCCAAAATTCATTCACTGACCTAGTAGCCTATTTTCAAAGTACAAATGCTTCTGTGAGAATAAAGGAGATAATAGTAGGAGCTGAAGAAACATTAAAAGTTGGAGGTGAAGGAGGTCAGTTAGCTTTTTGGAGCATGCCAGTGTTCGATTTTAGGGGGAGACTAGGGAGAGGAGCATGAAAATCATGGGGCCTGGAGCATGAAAGAATAAGAGTTTGCAGAAATCAGGTGATCAAAAAGTGCCAGGGCAAATTGAAATTCTAAAGCATTTTGAGTTTAGTGTTTTCACCTTTGCTCTTTCTACTCTTAAGCTCTTCTCCCATATTGAAACCAAGTGTTCTTTCCACACATTGTTTATTAAAATATGTTTGTAGGAGTTTTATATTTGTTACTTCTATTCACATTAAAAACTTTGGGTACCTGGTGAGGAATAGAGTTTGGTTTTGATAAGGAGTTTTTAGGCAATAGCTAGTAGGCAGGTCAGGTACTTTGGCGGTGCAGTATCTTTCTAGTTACTCTTAAGTCACACATCAGGCCCTGGCTCTAGATGGAGGATTGCTATTGATTAAATAGATTTTGGTTCCCTGTCATGGCAGTGTCTAAAACTTACCTGAGAGCCTTTTCAGAAAACATTCCCAGCTTCCCTAAGACCTATGAATTCAGGTTTTTTTTAAGGGATAAGCCCTAGGAATGAATTTTTAAGTGTTTTGTCAGTAGAAAAGCAGAGAGGTATCTGAGAAACTACAAAAATGAAGAGAGGAAGAAAAAGTGGTTGGCATGTAAGTTATATTGATTATCCATTTATGTAAAATGTTCATTATTACTGCCTAATTAGTCAGACTGGTATCATAGAAGTTATGTATGTACATCATCAAAATGCCCAATTTCACTTTTAAAGAAGTTGGTTTTATCTGTAAAGTGAAGTGCAGGTCAGATGAAGTTTAAGGGGTATAACTGGTTCTAGAGGCAAGTCTTCTGCTTTATATTCTTACTTCATATGTACAGTCTTCAGGACTTTGCAGTTGTTTTTGTTGTTATTTTTTTAAAGAGAGAGGAACAGTGAAAGAGAGAGAATCAATTTTTATTTATTTAGTTTTTCATGTGGCTTTTGCTATTAAGATACTTCATTGTGTACGTGGTGTGGGGGTTTGAACTTGTTTACGCACTCATGACAGGCAAGTGGAGTATTCACTGAGCCACCGCTTCAGCCCCTGTGCAGTTGTTTTTATTTTTAAATAAGAAAATGAAAAAAAAATTTTTTTTAAAAAGAAGAAAATGTATTCCTTATATAAAACCTAACTAAAGTAAAAATCTCATTCAGGAAACAAGAAGACAAAAGAAAACATTGAAGAAAACACGCAAATTTATTGTTGATGGTGTAGAAGTGAGCGTAACAACATCAAAGATAGTTACAGATAGTGATTCCAAAACTGAGGAATTGAGGTTTCTCAGGTGAGTAGACAACATAATTTTGGATTATTATTTTATTATTTTCCATTTAAAATTTGTTTTTTAAAATGTTACTTCAGAGGTGTATTTGTTTCTGTCTTCTTCTCTGTCATTACTGTTGTATTTTGTCAGACGTCAGGAACTTCGAGAATTAAGATTTCTTCAGAAAGAAGAGCAAAGAGCCCAACAACAGCTCAATAGCAAACTGCAGCAACAACGAGAACAAATTTTCCGGCGCTTTGAGCAAGAAATGATGGTAAGAGCCTTCAATTTCTGTATCAGTTTGTTAATCAAATTTAATGCTTTTAATAAAACAAAACCCACTAGCATGTTTTAGAATTTATTCTCTGATTATTAGATTTTCCTGGTCTTTTTATGTATTTCTGGCCTTTAAATGCTTTGGTGTTCTGGATGCCTTTAAAAAAAAAAAATCCTTTTTCTTAGAAGAATCCTGATCCTTTCTTTTCACTGATTTATCTGTCATGTGATGGTGTCTTTTTTTCATTCAAAATCTGTCATGAAATCTTAGAATCATGAAGCAAGTAGATGGTTTACAAAGTTCTTACATGTTTCTGTTGCCAGATAATTTTTCAGTATTCCTAATTAATCTTTCAGCGTCAATTTCCAAGATTTTAACCCTTCTAGAGCAGTTTCTTCAAACCTGGCTGAGTATTAGAACCTTTTTGGGGCCTTTTCAAAATATACTTTCTTCTCCGGTTCCCACAATTAAACTTTCATGACCCTATTATTGCTGCTATAGAAAACATTACTAACTTATCAAGGGTAATTGTTGCTGAGTCCTTTATTTTTTACTTGTGTCCGGAACTGGAAAAGGAATTCATAATGTGATACAGTTTTTTGATGACTTTAAATGGAACATTTGGTTAGAAGAAAACCACTCAAAATAGTATTCAGATTTAAATGTTCTTTTTTCTGTGTTGTAATTTTAAGTGGTAAGGATAATTTTGTGTCAAGTGTGGCATTGTTGATTACTTGTGTTAGGTGTAACACAAATTGCTAAGAAAATGAGATTTTGTTCTCATTGAATAATGTTTATATCTTATTTTCCAAAATGTTTTGCCTTTCAATTGCTTTTAAAAAGATGTCATTTACAAATATTTAACCATACCTATATCCAAAATTGCATCATTAGTTAAATATTATGAGTCTTTTGTTGAAAGAGTAGATTGATAATTCTGAAAGATGTGTTTCAATAAAATAGATAAGAATCATAATGAGGAAGAGTAAATCTAAAAATGACAATTGTTATTAAAATGACTTCAAATGAACCCTGATTTACAAAAAAAAAACATTTATTGAATGGATACTGATACTATTCTAGTTTACTTTAGCAATTCCTAGCAACTTGGTATTCTGGATTGTCTAAGAATTTTGAACATTCTACCAGCTGTATAGTAGAACTAAACATATTTAACATGTTAAAAATGCTAGTCAGTTTTTGGGAAAAAATGATAAACTAGGTTAGTGCATTTGCTTTGTTCATTATGGCAAAAGTTATACACATAACTAAACTTAAATACTAATTATGTGTTCTTAGTGAACATCTTTACTATAAGTAGTTAGTTAGTATGGGTCATAGGAGAATTAAATGACCTTAAGGTACATTGTTTTACAGAGTAAAAAGCGACAATATGACCAGGAAATTGAGAATCTAGAAAAGCAGCAGAAACAGACTATCGAAAGACTAGAACAAGAACACACAAATCGCCTACGAGATGAAGCCAAACGCATTAAAGGAGAACAAGAGAAAGAGCTGTCCAAATTTCAGAACATGCTAAAGAACCGAAAGAAGGAAGTAAGTGAAACTACTATTTAATTATTAAAGCTGTTTTTTTTTTAACTGTAAACGTAAGATTATCTCAGGAATCAGGATTAATACATGGGAATTAAATAGTGCTCATTCTTTCTTTAAGCCTGTTTTCCCAAAGGTGATGCAGGATGGTAGTAGTAAGGTCAGATGTGACCCCCATTTTACTGTCAAGAAAACTAGTGTTAAAGAGGTTTTAGTGGCCTGATTAGGTTCACAAACTGCCACTAAATGTTTAGCTAAACCTTGAATTGAGTCTTCAAAGGAATGCTAATCCACATTTCAATCTACCATTCTTCTTTTATTAATGCAATATTTAAGGCCTTATATAGAAATTTTTTTCAAGAAAACTTACTTTGTTGTTATTTGCTGTGGCAGTGGTAATCATTTATTATTTATTAATATTTGCCACTTATCTTTAATTCATACTTTTGGTACAGTTTTTTTTTCCTGATCAGCTTTATTGATTTTCTTGGACATTGTGCCAAAAAACAGAATAACTTGAAATTCAAAATCTATAGTTCATCAAATTGCGAGGTATTTTGAAGAATCAAAAGTGCAAAATATCTGTAAAGTCATTTGACTAGAATGAGTTTTTTCTGTCTTTCCTGAAATGGTTCCATATTGTTATAGAATTTATTTGCAGTATTATTTACTATAAAGTTTTGTCATCAGTTTGTAAGGATTTCCGTATATTATTGCATCCTTTTGTCCTCAGATTAAAGCTATGAGAACTCTATCGCCTAAGCAATTTTCAGAAATAATTTTATGATTCTGTGTCTTCAGTAGGAGGAGGATTTACTTTTTCATGATCTGAAAGACTCCAGGGAAATAACTATAATCAATTCTCTTAGAATCAGAACAAAAAAAATTAAATACTTTTTCACTTTTGTTATACATTTCAAATACTCAGATTCATTAACTTTAATATTTAAATTATGAATAAATTCAAATATATTTATGAATCTTAAGGATGTGCTTAAGTTGAACATTAATATGGTGTATTGTATGATTTCTTTAGGTAAAGATGAATAAAATGGTTTTGAAATTTTATTGGATGAGGCTGCCATTTCTAAAAATTAATTTTGTTACTGTTTATTATGTTTTATATAGAGTTGCTCTATATACCATGGTGAGGATATTTGGAATTTTTCTTAAAGTCATGAGTAGTTTTGATTAAGAGACTGTTCTTTGTATCAGATTGAAATGTTTTTAGAGGCAACTATATGACTTAATCCTAAATAAATAAGTATAGATATTGTTACTGTTTTAAGATAGAAGAACTTTATCTAATGAATATGTTTGAGGTCATGTCATGATTGCACATTTTAAATAACTGTATTATGTATTTTTTCCTTATTGCTAAACTTCTTGCATTTGGGGAGCCTCTTCCTTTTATTGGTGATTTGGTTTCATGAGGAATTACTGATGGGAAATTTTAAATACACTATGTTACATCAAAATCAATCTTTCTCAGACCATCAATAGCATGTGGTGATTTGGAATCCGATTTCTTTTGGTGTTTCTACTTGTAAAACACATGATTGTTTTTCATAGTTAGATTACAGACTTATTGATAGATGGAATTCACATCTAGGATTTTGAAATGATTAAAAGAAGGAACTCTAAGATATACTTCTTTTTATATTGTACTTTATCTGATATAGTAAGTCATAGTGTATTAAACCTGTTTTAAAATGCTTATATTACTGATTTTAAAGTTGACAAGCTTGACATAAATTGTCAGCAAAGGAGAATGTCATTCTAATTACACATAGGCGTCAGATATGTTCATTTTGTCACACCATGTATGAAAATGGTGTATTTTGTGGAAAAACTTAGTATCCATTTATTTCTCCTTTGTGTATTGCAATGCTTGCTTTTCTTTTCTTTTTTCCAGTCTCCTTAAGTGGATTTCATTTAGAGTTATTGCTTTGATATTATGAATCCAGTTAGAAAAGTTTGCACTTTTATAAATGACATTAACTTTTCTTATGTCCATTACTTCAAACATATCACTAGATACATTTGTAGTTTTTTGATCTTTCAAGAAGTTCAGTTGAGCTTATTACCTTTCATTCAACATTAGAATTGCAATTAATTCTTCACTGATTTTCTTTGGGTCTTTAAGAGAGAAAATGATTTATAGGGGTAATTAAGCAATTAATTAACCTTCATATGGTATAATGTCCCTTTCTGCACTGAGATTATGCATGCTCTATCCTTTTATTCTTTTTCACCAAACTAACACTTCTGCTAATGCATGTTGAAAGGAACTTTTTAACAACTTGAATATTTGAGTTGTAGCTTGTCTGCTTATGTAAATGCTTGCTGTGGAGAAAGCATTATTTCCCCACCTCCTGCATGCTTATACACTGTAGGTTCTAAGTGAAGTGGAGAAAGCACCCAAAGAGCTGAGAAAAGAGCTCATGAAACGCAGCAAAGAGGAGCTTGCACAAAGCCAGCATGCTCAGGTAACAGCAGCAGCTCAATGCTACTAAAAACAGAAGCAACATTTTCTCATAGCTCAGTAAACCATGATTGAAAGGGAAGACTTTAACTCTGCTTATTATATTATGTCACACTTCTCTGCATCCATAGATTCCCAGGATCTTCTTTTCATGGTGTTAAGTTCACAGTGTTGGTGACATTTAAATTGCTGAAAGTAAGTGGAATGTTTAGAAAGTTGGCTTAAGATGAAAGAAACAAATATAATATAAAATCCACTGTTATCCAAATTTTAATCATGATGGAAGCTTTTTTTTTTTTTTAAAGAGAGAGGGACAGTGAGAGAGAAAGAGAGAATCAATTTTATTTAGTTTTTCATGTGGTGTTCCTTGCTCTGACACTTTGTTGAGTACATGGTGCTGGGGTTCGAACTCCCGTACTCTGCATGCCACGCAAGCACCATAACCACTGAGCCACTGCTCCAGCCCCAGAAGCTTATATTTTTAAGTAGTAGCACCAGTGTTTAATAGCAGACTTTTAGGACACAAAAGTAGAGGGTGAGTGTATAAGCATTGTGCTTAGGAAAAGAATGCCATTATTTATGGAAATAAAAGTCTATTATTTCTATAAAATTCAAAGTTAGAAGAAAAATGGAAATGGTAATTTTAAATGGTAGACCAAACATTTATTATGTCTAAGCTTGACTACATAAGCAACTTTAAAATCAGATTTTAAATATTAAGTATTTGTTTCTCTCTTTGATTCAGAATCTAGAAGTTAAATAAGTTAGACTATTTTTTTTTTGTACTGGGGATTAAACCCAGGAGCATTTTACCACTGAGCCAAATCCCTAGCCCTTTATATTTTTTATTTTGAGACAGGGGCTTGCTAAGTTGCTTAAGGGCTTAAGGGCTTGCTAAATTGCTGAGGCTGATTTTGAGCTTGTGATCACCCTGCCTCAGCCTCCTTCGTGGCTTATAGGCATGTGCCAACAGACCTGACATAAATAGACTATTTTTACCTGTATGGAGTTAAATAAATTTGATTCTAGGTTTTATCATAAGATGGGTGCTCTTTTTACAAAACTAGATAAATAATAATAATAATAATAATATTTTTTTTTGTAGTACTGGTGTTTGAACCCAGAACCTCACACATGCTAGGCAAATGCTCTGCCAGTGAGCCAGTCCCCAGCTCAGTAAATTAGTTTTGTTTGTTTGCTTGTTTTTGGTACTAGGGATTGAACCGAGGGGCACTTAGCCACTGAGCCATATCCCCAGTCCTTTTTATTTTTTATTTTGAGAAAGTTTCACTAAGTTGCTTAGGACCTTGCTTAGTTGCTGAGGCTGTCTTTGACCTTGTGTCCTCCTGCCTCCTGAGTTGCTGGGATTACAGGTGTGTGCCACCGTGCCCAGCAAAATTAGTATTTTTAACAGAATTTTCTAAAGTTGTTTCATATAACTTTACTAGGTCCTGTTTTTTTTTTTTTTTACTAAGAATAGCAAATCTTTTAATTCAGTTTGTATTTAATGTGGAGTCAAAGAGAAATGAATTCAACTTGAAGTTGGCATATGTCAGTAAAATGAGGAGACATGGATTTTATATTGTTGTTTTGAATTATCCATTTAATGTGTATTTATGTGATTCAAAAAATGATTCTTAAACTTTGGGATTTTATAGACCCATAAAAAGAAACAGAATCAGTCAAAACTAGTGAGGACCATGACATGGATTTCCATTAAGATTTCTTTCTTGCTTGCTTGCTTTTTTTGGCCTTCCATGAGACAGTGAAACATTTTGTTTTGGCTTGGTGTTAGGATTACTAGTTTATTGTGATGATGACAAAAATAGCATCTATTGTGTGCCAAACATAGGAAGGTTGAGTGATTCTCAAGGTGACACATCTGGTTAGTGGTAGAGCTAGTATTTTCATCCAGAGTCGTTTAGCTGCATGTTTTGTACATTGAACTTGCACATGCTACACCATACTACCTCTGACTTAAACTGCTCACTTTGGGCCTCTTCTGAACTCTCATCTGCTTGGTCCAGTGGTTATTACTCTGTTTCTTGTGCATAAAGTGAAGAGGAAAGTCCTTTCTGGTCACATACCTACTTTTGGTTAATTTGTATTTCAGACCACATAATAAATAACAACATAGTTTTGCCTTATAAAGTAATGTAGACTTTTTTAAATTCCAAAAGGTAATATGTTGAACTTTAGAGTTGAAATTGAGAATTTAGACTAGAATAAGTAGGTGATCCTGTGCTTTAATAAGTCTTGGTGATTTTTTTCATTTAATTTTGTGGGCTTACTATGTTTTCCAACTAAAGCTGAAAGTAATAGTAAATTCTTTCAGTAAACTTAAAGAAGAGTTTTTGAAATCAGACAGGTTTCAAAAGTAAATACTCCTTTGATAAATTTCTAAAACTTGATAACTCTATAGAGGCTATTTCAAACTTTTTTTGAGAATTCATAAATAATATCTACATGGTCATGAAACTAGAATATATTTGATCACCTAGTCAAATGGGTTTCAGTGTGATCTCCCAAGAGCTCTTCAAAAGTCAAGGAGAGTTTGGCTTGTGGTCCCGAGTCTACTTTAACTAAAGTAGCACCACTTTTAAAATCTGTTTTATAAATAGATTTTGAAATAGTTTTTGAAAAGGGGATTTTACTGGTTTTAAAAAACAACAGCAACACACTAGTTTGGAAACCACTAATCTAGTTCAGCAACTTTATTCAGCAGATGAGAAGTCCCTTTGTTAATTGACTTGACCTAAGTTTCAAGAAATTCAACATTTGTATAATCATATTCTTTCTATTTATAAAAGTCATTCAGATATATTCTTACCTGGGAGGTGCATTGTATTCTGATCCACAGGGTGTTGCTCAGGTCATGATTCAGTCTTTTCAGTTGTCATCTTGTGCAGTCTTCAACGCCCAAATGCAGGACGTAAGTCCCGCGTGCCTGTGGGAGGATGCCTTCTCCTCTTTTACCTGCTCGCTCTTTGACTCACATGTGCCTTTTTATTGTTGATTTCACTTGCTAAAATCTAGAAGATTGATAGATGGTAATGTCAGTAATGACAGTAATAGCCTGACATGAACTTTGTGGTACAATTTTCTTCAGAGCATTTTCACTGCCACCATCCTAATAAGGGGTGTGTCCATTTTACAGATGAAGAAATTTAGGCATAGAAGACTAAGTGATCTGCCTAAAGTCATATAAGAGATGAATGGGTAGAACTGGAGCTAGAACACTTTTAATATAGTGTTCTTTTTTCTATCTATCCCACCACAGATTTTAATTTGAAATCTTTAACTTTTTAAAGAAAAGTAAAATAACTTCACAACAGTATTTTAAAAGCTTTGCACATGTGAGAAATTGAATGCTGTGATCAGGTTTTTATCTTTGTGTGACGTGACCTTTTGATTGCATATGTTTATGTAGATGTTTTAATTATGGATATGGTCAGAAAAGCCATGGTAAAAGTAGTGATTTTAGTTCAATTTAACTCTAGTTTTCATTTGTTCAGATTGTCAATAATGAATAGTGAGTTGCTATTCTTATTACCATAGTTGTAAATTAAGTCTGGAATTCCAGGCTGTATTCTTTCTCACAGTTTCCATAGGGAAGACTAGCTTATTTAACATTTTAGTTTTTATTTGTGATGTTATATATATACCACTGGAGTAGATAGAATACAGCTTGATTTCAACCCCTCCTTCCCCTCCTCCCCAAATTAGACTTCCTTTTTAAAATTATTGGCAGGTATTCAACTCTTTAGTCTTCTAAAAGAGTAAGAAAAACATCATTTTTTTAACAAGAGGGAGAAATTATGAATTACATTCACTTTTCTGATCATTACCATTTTTGAACAAATCTGAGTTAAAATTATCAAATTCTGTACAAATAGCGTAGGATATCATAATCCTTTCTTATAGTGTTCTAGAACCCAGAGTTGTAGTTTTAATGCTTATCATTATTAATTATAAAATTCCTTAATAGAATTTAAAATTGTACTTTTAAAGAGCTCTCATTTTATAATTAATATACCCATTTTTTAAAATGATGTTTGGTTTTAATAGTTTGAGCTCTTTTATTGTCTTTTGTTATTTCTGGTGGTTAAACCATCTTTTTTTAAAAGGTAATTTGTGTAATCTTTTTGAAATGTAAGATTCTCTTAGAAGTTCCTAAGAGTAATTTTTAATTGCTAATTCCATTGTGAATGTATTATACTTGGATTTTGATGTTAGAAAATTTAATGAATGTGCATTACCTCATTTCTTTTGAGATAATTAAATTGTTAATTCGTGCATAAGGGACATTTTCAGATAATTTTTAGCTTTAACATAAAAAATACTTTATGCAGTGTACTAGACTACTGTATCATTGTTCAGATCCTGCTTGATTATTCAACTCTGAGGCACCTGGGTTCTTTGCTAACTCTAATTGTTGGGAATCATGTCCATATATTGAATTTATAACTGCTTACCTTAATTTTTACTTCGTGATCCTTATTTTACCTTCTGGAGCAGCATAACACTATTTCTACCTGCTTCTGTGTGACTGTCTTAACCCTTTTTTACCCTTTAAATATTAGCTGCTATAGGGCACACTTTGTAGTGCTGTCATTCATTGTAGGGCATGATGTCTGTACCCTTTATCTCCAGCTTTGAGTTTTCTGTGGTTTACTTTTGAACTTTTGAAAATGTGATACTAAGGGAAGGGACTAACAATCCGAAACTGTTGATACTTGGGACCAATAGACTGGAAGCTCCTTGAAGACACAACTGTCTTTTATTAATCTTAAGAATCCTATAACTAGTACCGTGCCCAGCATTCACCAAATGCTTAATGAAGGTTTTCTTTGAATCCAAACTCTTTTTTTTTTAAAGAAACAGATGATTCATTTTTTTATGCTAGATAGGTTTATCTTTAAGAGAAGGACAGTGAGTGAGAGACAGAGAGAATCAATTTTTATTGAGTTTTTCACATGGCTTTTGTTGCTCTGACACTTAGTTGTGTACGTGGGTGCTGGGGTTTGAACCCGTGTACTTGCGCATGCGGGGCCAGCGCCATTAACTGCCGAGCCACTGCTCTAGCCCTGAATCCAAACTCTTACCTTGTGTAATCTAGATATAAATATATTATAGTAATATGTCCAAAACTTGCCTAGATTAATAGCAAGGCTTATATTTACCTTTTTTATTTTCACACTTTCAGTGACCCCATTGTACACTTTTACATTTGATTTTTTGAGTCTGAAGATTTATATGTATATATGCTAGTTAAGTTAGATAATTGTTTTTGTCCATGCAGATATTTTTTTAAAATCCTTTATGCAAAACAACACTAAAAATAATAAAAGAAATTCTTTAATATATCTGCAGGTTATAAGTTCATTTTTAAAATTTGCATATAGAAATTCTGTAATTGAAGTTATACAAATAATTTAATTTTTATTACAAATATGTACTGTAGGAAAAAAGAAATTTTTTTTTGGTACCAGGGATTGAACTCAGAATTGCTTACCACTGAGCCACATCCTCAGCCCTTTTTTATTTTTTATTTTGAGAGGGTCTCACTAAATTGCTTAGGACCTTGCTAGGTTGCTGAGGCTGACTTTGAACTTGTGATCCTCCTGCCTCAGCCTCTTAAACTTCTGGAATTACAGAAGTGTACTACCATGCCTGGCTGGAAGAAAAGAATCTTCAAGAACTTTCTTTTTGATAATTTGCTTAAAGGATAAGCATGGAGATTTTGTATCTATTTAATAAAATTAAAACTGCATGTTCTAGATTTTACCTTCAGAAGCAGCACAACACTAATTCTGTCCATTTGTATATAATCATTTTAGCCCTTCTTTTCCCTTTACGTATTAGCTGCTTCAGGGCACACTTCTGTTGTCCTGTTCAATTTAAATATTCATTGAAAAACTTTGACTATGATAAAGTTATATAGGTAACATAAGACAAGTAGATAATTGTATTTTGAAGAGGCAGTCCATTAGTTTTTTTCTGGTACTATATATTTGTATTCATGCTAAAATACAAATGTTGATGAAATAGCAGCATTGTTTATGACTTAAATTACTTTAATGGGACAGCCTGAACTGATCAACTCCAGAGATGCTATATTGTAAGGCAGATATCTTGAGGAACTTGTTAGATCCCTGTGTGCATTCAGGATCAGGTTAGTAGTGATGCATATCTTGCCATATTATCCAAGGCCCAAAGAATGTTTTCAAAATAGATTTTGGGGTTTGATCTCTTAGATATGCAAGAGGGGAGATTATAGATAAAGTGCTAGTTCAACTCTAAATCTACAGTTAAATTGATGTGCATCTCTCTTTAGCTAATCACCAAGTGCTATCACTGCCAACTGAGAGATGGAGATCCAAATTTACTTTTTTTTTTAAAGTATAAATTTGGCATATCATGTGTACTCAGCAAATACTTGTTGAATAAGTTAGTAAATCCTAAACATGTTGGTAGAATTCTATGATTATAAGAATTTTGTTTATATATTTACAATCTGTAGCTCCCTTTCTAGTCCTAGTTTACATTTCTCTTGTCATGCAATATTTCTCAATAAATCTTGAAACTATTGTTCTTTTTAGGAATAGGTTATAGGTAATGGAAGCTATATTCCTCTGTTGTACAGCCATGGTATTTTTTATTTACTCTATTTCTTGGAAAAATAAGGTTTACAATTCTGACATCTGCTGAACTTTTTAGCTCTTTTATTGCCTTTCTTCCTAAAACTTAGTTATTATTATTCTCATAACTCCATAGTGGAATGAATAGTCAGTTTTAGAAGCTGTAAACTTATTGTTTTCCCAGAGTGTAATATGGCATTTTAATTATGAATGGGAAATAAACTTTTTGTGTGCATCATTCTTAATAGTGAATTTACTATATTATATGTTGTAATGTTTTTTATTTCAGAGTTGAATTTAATGACTAATACACTATAAATATGTACTATATAATTTTGATGATTTTAAAATCCAACTGATTTTGTAAACTTGGTTTAGAAATCTTGTTAACTGTTGGGGAAGTAGCTTAGTGGTGGAGTGCTTATCTAGGATGTTTAAGACCTTGGATTTTATCTCCATCATCCTGGAAAGAGATCTTGTTAATCTTTAACATATGCAGTCATATAAATAAATGGATGTTCTGTAGACACTTATTAATGGATGGTTAACTGTCTAATAGGAACAAGAGTTTGTTCAGAAGCAACAGCAGGAATTAGATGGCTCTCTGAAAAAGATCATCCAACAACAGAAGGCCGAGTTGGCTAACATCGAGAGAGAGTGCCTGAGCAACAAGCAGCAGCTCATGAGAGGTATACGAACCTTCATAGCAAGTGTGCATACATCAAATAGTATCTCAAAAACATTACCAAGATACGCCTTGTGAATATTTGAATGCTTTCCTTTGCTAGGGTGATAAAGGGAAAGATAAAGTAAGTTATCGTTCTTTAGTAAATGTGAAAAAAGCCTTTTAAATTAAAGAAATACTACAAGATAGAGAATTCCATTATGAAAGCAGAAGTGAATAAACACATACTTAAAACAGGGCTGGTGCCAGGTGTGGTAGCACAAGCCTGTAATCCCTGCAGCTTGGAAAGATGAGGCAGGAGGATCATGAGTTCAAAGCCAGTCTTAGCAACCGACTGAGGCCCTAAGCAACTTAGTGAGACCCTGATTAAAAGTAAAACAGTCTGGAGATGTGGTTCAGTGGTGAAGTTCCCCTGGGTTAAGTCCCCAGTACCAAAAAAAAAATAAATAAGGATTGGCTCACACTTTGGTGGTACATGCCTGTAACTTCTACCTGCTCCAGAACTTGAGGCTTGATGATCACAAGTTCAAGGGTAGCCCTGGCAACTTCATGAGACCCTGTGTCAAAATTAAATTTTAAAAAAAGGTTTGGGTGTGTAACTCTCAGTGGTAAAGCACCCTGGGTTCAATCCTCTGTATCTCAGCAGGGGTTAGGGAAGAGACACCAAAAAGTAAGTAGAGGGGCTGAGGGGTTACTCAGTGGTAAAGTGCATGCTTAGCATGTGAGAAGACCTGAGTTCCATCCCCAGCACCAAAATAACCCAGAAAAATCCTTAAAATGTTTTTCTGTCCAAAAACATTTGTACAAATGCTCCAAAATCATCTCAGTAATTTTGTGTATTTATTATGGCTTGTAATTATCGGTACACTCCGTGGTTACACAGCAGAATAGAATTTTAAGTACTTATTCACTCTAACAAAATTATCTTAGATTTTTTTCTTTCTTTTTAATATAACTAAATGAAATTTTGGTTTTCATGGTAGGATATTCTCAGTTTATAGGACATTAAAACAGAATGGAAAGTGATAATATTTTCACATTGATAATGTTCTAAAGCTTAGAATGTCAGTGTGTATAAGTTAGTGTATATAAAACACTTATGTAAATATTAAAATGAGCAAAGTACATTAGTAAAAAGAGCAAAGTGACTTTTTGAAAATTACTTTCTCCTAGCTCGAGAAGCTGCAATTTGGGAGCTTGAAGAACGGCACTTACAAGAAAAACACCAGCTGCTTAAGCAGCAGCTTAAAGATCAGTATTTCATGCAGAGACATCAGCTACTTAAGCGTCATGAGAAGGTTAACGAAAGGAAAATTTCTTCATTTTTTTGTTTCTTTTTAAGGTTTACAAAGCTATTCTTTTCTGAAACTTATATTTTTTAGAGCATGAATTTTTTATTTCATTTTAATTTATTTGACAAAGTTTGAAGTAATTAGTTCTATCTTGATCATGATTATAAACTTCTGCAAATTATAGGGATGGTAATTAATTACAATGTCTAAAGACCTCTTATGTTGTAATCTCCATCTTATATCTCAGAGGTAGCTATTTTGGTTCTAGTTGTGGTTCAAGTAAAAATCTACTTTCTCTGTACTTAGTAAAAGAGTTTCAGCATAAGTCTCTTATCACTAAGAACTTCTTATAAATTATTTTTTGCCTTATATTTTGTTGGTCAGTATACAACAAGGGAGATAGTATATATTGGAAAAATAAGTGGGATATTTGCACATATATGTAGGTACTGAGTATTATATTTACACTACTGGATTCTATTTAAAACATTCTTAGGAAACAGAACAAATGCAACGTTACAATCAACGACTTATTGAGGAATTGAAGAACAGACAGACTCAAGAAAGAGCAAGACTGCCCAAGATTCAGCGTAGTGAAGCCAAGACTCGAATGGCCATGTTTAAAAAGAGTTTGAGAATTAACTCAACAGCTACACCAGACCAGGACCGTGACAAAATTAAGCAGGTAAAAAAGAAAATTATTCTCATTTTCAAGTTTTGAAATTTTGAATGACCTTTAGAAGTGCCACATAATTGGTTGTAAACATTTAGTGCCACCTTGGGATTATTGATCTTCACTTTAACTCTTAAGAGCTGGAGCTAGGCACATGGTAGATACCAACTTAGCCTTTCCAGGGTAGTGATACTAGAGGGCAAAGACTTTCTTCCCATGCTGCATAACAGAGCTTGGGTCCTGGGAATGAGATGACTTGGACAACTTTCAAAGTTAAAACATGTCTTCACTATGGTACTTTCAGTTACAAATCTCATACCAGTGAGGTCACCAAACAGGAGGATCATGATTTTTTTTTTTTTTTAAAGAGAGGGAGAGAAAGAATCAATTTTTTTATTAGAAGTATATAGAGATACACTTGAGGGGGAAACATTATCAAAACAGTAGCAATCAATGTATATAAACTTTGTTATCCAGGGATAATGCCAAAGCAAAGATAAACCACCTTGGGTTTCACCTGTTGCAGTTTCCCCCAGAAGAACTCATGCATTAAATGGGTAGTTTGTGGAGGAATGACATCGGCTTCTGGGATGGTTCCCCCATCTTCCCAATCACCAGACTCCTATGAGTGAAAGAATCAATTTTTATTTATTTCTTTATCTAGCCTGTTTCTCCTACACTTACTTGTTCATGTGGTGCTAGGATTTGAACCCAGGTCTTCGCACATGCCAGGCAAGCATTCCAACTACTGAGCCACCACTCCAGCTCCAGGATCATGATCTTTAATCAGAAGTAGTCCGAGTGCCCCTGTTCCTCTACCTATTTCATCATTTAATTAACCATTTCTTTCAGAAACCTAGAAAAAAAAATTCAACTATTTCCCTCTAAATGGAAAAGAAAATTTAAATTCAGAATCTAACAATAAAACTGCCTTCATCATTTTGAGAGATGTATGTCTTCTTGCAAAATATACTAAAAATCACACTTAACTATTGCTTTTGAAAGATTCCATTTCTTAGGCCAAAACTGTAGTCACAGCATATTTTATTTTTCAGCTTTAGTTTATTATATTTTAAGTTTTGTTAAATTCCTTAATTACATCTTTAGACTATGTAGAAATTATATTGCTTGTTTTTTTTTATTTAAAAGAGAGGGACAGTGAGAGAGAGGGAGAGAAAGAGAGAATCAGTTTTATTTAGTTTTTCATGTAGCTTTTGTTGCTCCAACACTTGTCTATGTATGTGGTGCTGGAATTTTAACCCATGTGCTTTCACATGCCAAGCAAGCGTGGTAACCACTGAGCCACTGCTTCAGCCACTGCTTCAGCCCATTTTGCTTAACTGTAATTTATCTTTTGTTTTTCTTTGTAGTTTGCTGCACAAGAAGAAAAGAGGCAGAAAAATGAGAGAATGGCTCAGCATCAAAAACATGAAAATCAAATGCGGGACCTTCAGTTGCAGTGTGAAGCCAATGTCCGAGAATTGCACCAACTGCAGGTTATTTATTTTTGTTTTTGTGGTACTGGGGCTTGAACCTAGGGCTTGGCATTGTGCCTGGCAAATGCTCTGCCACTATGCTACATTCCCAGTCCTAAACTACAGTTTAGATGCAGAAATATGACAACAGAGCTGTAGGCAGCTCAAGTGGATGGTATGGAGAAAATAATAGCTAACCGAAGTAAACTGCATGCTACTTATAAAAATGCTGGAATTGAAAGGTTGTGTTTCCTCTGTAGACTCAAATAAGGATCAGTTTAGTATCATAACTATTTATTTTTCATATAACATGATTAATGCTACTGACCATAAAGCTAAATTATAGCCTAAGAAATGAAATATTTCAGAATCAATAGAGTATGACTTTTAGTATATTTTGCAGACATGAATCTTTCAAAATGATGAGGTAGCTTTGTTGTTAGATTCTGAATTCAATTTTTCTTTTCATTTAGAGAGACATGGAAAAGAAAATTTAATGGTTAATTAAATATGTGGAAATTTTTCTCCTAAGAAATGTAAAGGTTTCCTTAGAGAGGACTGTTTTTGGACCTCACCTGAAGTATGTAGCCCATCTAGTATGAAACCTAAAATGTTTAAAATTTCAGAGTAGTATAATCAATGTGAATACTCTATATATTTGCTTATAATTTACTAGAATAGAACTATTCTTAATTCCACTTCCTGGCATCAACTGGTGAAAGGAAAAACAAAGACCCAAACTAAATCACTCTGTTTAAGTTCTTGTTATGTAGTAAATTAAGAGATCTAATTTCTAAATTTACAAAAATGCGACTACTTATTTCGTAGTTCTTGCCTGTTGGTTTTAGAGGAAAATTTGAACTTCAGTAATAGTTCAATGATGAATAATTTATTATTTTGGGAGACAGTTGTATTTGTGGAAAATTACTTGGTTGATCAGAATTTTTTTTAAGTTCAAACTGTATTTTCAGAATGAAAAATGCCACCTCTTGGTTGAGCATGAGACTCAGAAACTCAAGGAGTTAGATGAGGAACATAGCCAAGAATTAAAGGAATGGAGAGAGAAATTGAGACCTAGGAAAAAGGTAACTTTAAAAACTTGACTTACAATGTGATGTTTGTTCTCATTTGTTACCCAGCTATTAGCTCTTTGCCTACTGTGTGTCAGGGACAGGAGATAGAGGTGAAAACTCAAAAGTCCTTATCCCTAAAAGGTTCAGAATCTAGTGACAAGCAATTATAATTGGCAGGATCATTGTTCTGAGGGCGGTAAGTACAAGATACAAGGGAAAGGAGCAGAATGCACGAGTAAAGAGTGCTTAAGTCTTTCTGGAGAAGTCCTGGAAAGCCATAGAGAGGAGGTGTCTTGTAAGCCAAGTGAGTCTTCAAGGATGAGTAAGAGCTTACAGTGTGCATAGGCAGGTGGAGTGGAATGGGATAGTGAAAAGAGAATGAGTAAAAATGATGTATACAGTGAATTGCAAGTAGTTCCCTGTTGTTGGAGCATGTGGGAGGTGGGGGTGCTTGTGTAGGGGCATTAGGGAGGGAGAAAAGGGAGAAAGGGAAACAGTGACAGAATCTGGACAGGTCCGGGTGAACTAAGCCAGATTACAAGACCCTCATATGCTGTGTAAATTTAAAATCTAGGAAGATAGGAATGGCTTCCCTTCTTCCTTGCTCTCTCCATTTCTGTTGTTTGTACTTGACTCCTTTGGTCTCATTGGCTATTTCCACTCTGTTCCGTTTCCTGCTGTCGGCCTTATCCCTTTGCTAACCTTCAGACTTAAACTTATTTTCTGGTGACCCTTCTGTCTGCTGTGTGTGTCAACCATTCATTTGTTCCATCCATTTAGTCAGTCAAAAGGAAATATGTATTTAGTCCCTACTATTTTGCCAAAGGTTTTATAAAGTCAGTTAAAAGTGTAGTTTTTGAGTTTTAAGTTTTATTTGTTAATTTTTTTGAAAAACAATATGTTCCTCTGGTTCAGAACTCTAGAGGTTTAGAAGAGCGAGCAGTAACATGCACCTTTTCTCCAGTTGTATTTTTTAACTCTGTGCAGTCTGGCTTCTACCTCACAGGCCCTGTTTGAACTCGTTGACAGTGGTTACAAGTGAGTTGCTAATAACTGAATCCTCTGACTGTATCTAACTATTCTCATTAAAATGTTATTTTAAAAAATTCTCTTCACTCTTGGCTTTTGTGACAATTCTGTCCATTTTTTGTGTTGTTTGTTATCTTTTCTTTTTCTTCCAGTGTCTTAACATGTCCCAGTTTTACACCCTCATTCCTGTTCTTTCCTTTGATGATATTGTTGTGTCATGGCTTCAGCTTTTAAGAACAGTTCAAAAACTAAAATAGTAGGGTTGTGCAGAACATGAACTCTTAAAATCATACAGGTATGAGTTCAAATCTCAGTGCTGAGTGACAGTGGTAGATTTTACTAATATTTTTAAATCTAGTTTTCTTTATGTGTAAATGAGGATGATACTGTTTACCTAATTAGGGTTATTAAGAAGGTTAAAAGAAGTGAAGTGTATATAGTACTATATCATTTATCAACCTGAGTTGATGATTTTTTTTTTTACTTATTTAAAAACAATTTTTTTTAGTTGTAGATAGCCCCAGTATCTTTCTTTATTTTCATGTAGTGGTGATGATTGTACTAGTGCCTCACACGTGCTAGTATGTGTTAAGTGCATCATTATCACATGTGATTTTCACATAACATATCAGTGAGATAGGTGGTATTGTACAGGAGAGGAATTAAATAATTCAGTAATTTAGAGAAGTTAAGTAAGTAATTGACTCAAGTTTCCTTTCATGTGACTGAGCCGAGTTTTGAATCTGGGATTGTCAAAGCTTATGATCTTCTAACTATTGAACAGTCATGTCTTCCTCAGTAGTTTCTTTGTAAGAAAATGTTTTGGGGCTGGTAGTTTTATCTTGGCTCTCAGAGTAAATTCCATATACAATATAATACCAACACATAATAATTTCTGTCTCTTCCTTTTTAAGACACTGGAAGAAGAGTTTGCCAGGAAACTGCAGGAACAGGAAGTGTTCTTTAAAATGACTGGGGAGTCGGAATGCCTTAATCCATCAACACAGAGTCGGATTTCTAAGTTCTATCCTATTCCTAGCTTGCATTCCACTGGATCATAACTATGGGAAGGAAGCACTCTGTGGTTGAGTTTGATTTTTTAAATATGTCATTCTTTTCTCTTCATCTTTTGCCACAGTCTATATCAAATAGCTCACAAAGACAATCACCTGCCTCACCTCCTAGGTGGTTTATGTTGTTGTTGTTTGTTTGCTTTTTTAAAGTAAAGATGAAGGGAAAACGAACTAGAGACAGATGCTAGGCCATGTTGGCAAAGTAGCATCTTGCAGTAATTCCCTAAGGTGATTTTGTATATTCCTTAATATTGTCTTCTTTAGACACTGTTACTGAAAAACTGTTAGAGAAATAATGTTTAAAGTTATTAAAAAAAAGCAACTGTTACATCACTAAGAATTAATAAATATCTTTTTACCTGACCTAACTTCTCAGTGATGCCTGCATTCTGTAGTTGGAGCTCTACTGTAGAGAGTTGGAATAATTTTCTTTTGGTGAATCAACTCTCATGAAAAAGCTACAAGTTACTCAAAACATGTTATCACCAAGCAGGAACAAACTATTAAAAAAGGATAATTTCAGTAATTTGCCTAGTTAGGTAGGCGCTAATAATTGAGGTGCTAGTTTTATTAAGATAGTGCCTAAAACACTAAATTTCAATCACATTTAATTTCATTTTGATCAACAGGGACAAAACACCCTTAGCATTAAACATTATTGTTTTTAAAAATATTGCTCCTATTACCATTTAATAGAAAATTTCATCCTAAAATATATGTTGTACAAAGTATGGTAAGATGAAAAAAGGGTAGCATTTTAATATGCAAATTGGAAATATAAAACATTAAAAATAAGATTTAGTTGTCCTAGTTTATTTCCCAAAATAATACATGAGCTGGTTAAAAGGCCACTTTATATCTTAGCAAATTCTGTTCATTTAAAACTCTTAGAGGTCTCTAGGCTGAGTTGTATTTATAAATATACTTTCTGAAATTAACTTTAAAAGCATTTGTTCAGATGCTTTTTCTTAAAAAAAGGATTTGTGTTAAACATTTTGGCACACATCAGAAACTACTACTTTTTGTTGTTTTGATATGAGGTTAGTTACATTTTGGTTTTATTTTGTTCTGTGTTTAAATTATTTACTTTGGGAAAAGCCTGAACCCTCTATCATGTGGTTGCTGGTATATGTAATTATTAATGAAATGTTCACTCCTAGTCCGTTTTGAGGCCTAGAATTTCAACCGTGTATCAGGCCAAACAGTGTTATGAACATAACTCTGCTGTGTGAGATTCCACATTTGTAAATGATGCTCTCTGCCTGCTCTTTGTAACCTGTTCTCTTTTTTAAGAGTGCTAGGTACCAAATTGTATACATTTCAGTTTTTAGTTATACTTTGGAGGCTAGTGAAACATTTAATTGTAACCTTGTGGGAACACTGACTCATATTAAGAAAATGTAAATGTCTATAGCACTTTTTTGCAGTTAATTTGAAAACTTTGGATGCCGAACTTTATTTTATCAGTGGTTTAGATGATTTAAAAATGCATGTGGAATTTTAATTTTGTAATTGTTTTGACAGACATAATTTACTTGGACAAACTTTATAGGTAGCCTTAACTTCTGGCCAAGTTTGTTTTTTATATAAATATAAAAAATATATATATATACACACATATATATTATATATGGTTGTAAATTCATATGCTTATCACATGAATGTGTTACTGTATACATAACTTTTAATGCTTTGTTCTCATTTTGGGTTGAAAACTTTTGAAAGCCTTTTAAAATATATATCTTATAAAGTAATATTCAGGATGATGATGAAAATTGTTTATATTGTTATGATAAAAATGATGGTATAATGTTGCCCAGTGTATTTAATGACTTTAGTGAAGTGAGAGAGGTGTGAAAAGCTCTCATACCACTTTCTCGTTTGAAAATTTCAATTTATTGGCTTTTAAAAAGGAATATTTCAGGCAATGGACTTTTTTTTTTTTAAGTATCACTTAAATAATTTCAGATTAATTTGGTGTTAATATTTGAGTCTTTCTATTCCTTTCATCTTGGCATTCAGAGTAGTGAATCCAAAGGAAAACTCAGAGTGGACCTGTTGACATGCTGGGGAGTTGATCAGCAGCTCTTACATTTCCCTTAAACCTGCCCTTTGGATTCATGCCGAGTTCATTTTCATACATTATCATCTTCGTGTGGATGCAGGAGTAACTATACAGTGATACATATGTAGAGAGGAAACATTCATTTTAATACTTCAGGTTTTAGAAACCTTCACAAAGTGTTCTGTTAGGGAATATTTGTACTCATACCTACCTGCCTTTTGTTAAGGCCTTAAATAGATAATAGTAACCTATCTTTCTTGCATGAAGTGTAGGGGAATGAGTGAGGGGCACAGACTCTGAAATCCGAGAGTACGGTCAAATCCATTCCTGATGAGGTTGTTTTGTTAGAATGTGCTATGAAGTGCATAAAAACAGTTCTCCATATGTGCACCCTATACAGTCACCTCCCCTCTTATCCCTGCACACTGTGGACACACCACACTTCCACACTTCTGCAGGTCCAGCTCCTGGAGTGTAGAGCACTGGGCCGCTTTTCCTAATCCTGTCAATTCATAGGCTTTGGACTGCTGAATTAGCTGCTATTCTAGGTGGAGTCACATTAAGCTTTTTCTTACTCTTTCTATGGGGTAACTCTAGGATGGGTAAGAAGGAAATTTGTAGTGTTTTTTACTTTTTTGAAAATATTGGAATCTTCCTATGACAGGATACAGCAAATTACAATTAAATATAAACTAGAACCAGAGCTACCTCTAAGTAGTGTTTCTTTAAGCACAAAGCTCTCAGGCATATGAGACCCTCTTTAACTGAGGGGCTCTGATTTCTTGAGCATCAGCAAGTTTCAGAAGTGACTGTTTTTATATTCTTCTAGGTTTTTTTTTGTAACTACACACTTTTTCCCATTCCACACTGTTCACATGACAAAGACTCTTGTGAGAAGCCAAATTCAGTCAAATTATTAGCTAGGGATTTTGTTGACTAAAGCAAAACTGCAGGGCAAAGAAGAGAGTTCTAGTACTAATGGTGTTCTGATTAAGTAAATCAGTTCTTTTCTGGGAAATGATCTTTTGTAGGAAATGGGATATTTTAAGTGCTTTTCTTACATGGAGGGTGCAACAGTTAATGCCTCTGTTGTTGCTGTTCTGTGGCTGACATGGTTTTGATAACGCTTTAAAATGTTTGCTGCAAGGCTTGGAATAGAGTGTTTATCAATCTTAAATGTTGGCTGCAGCTTTATGTGATCCTTTGCAGTGTAATAAGTTCACAAGCTGAATTTCCAGAAAGAATTTGTTTTAGATTATGCCTCTTATCTATTTGGGATCAATGTGTCTTTTCATGGGATTGACAAATGAAAAATAAAGTTATTTCTTAATCTATTTTGGGAAGCAATTTGCAGTTTTTTTGTTTTTGTTTTTTATTTTTTGTGATTCTTTGAAATTAGATTGTCCAGTGTGAGAACTTATTGCAGGGCTTTTGTTTGGTTTTTGTTTTGTTTTCAAACTTGCCATTGTTCCAGATATATTAATATTCCTGGCCATCTATGATACATAAGCACATACACTCACAAATGTAATTTTTACTGGTAACTTGCTGGTGGGTGTCTTTAGTATGTAAACCCCTCTTTTGGGAGATGCTTAAAATATTGCCATCAGTATGTACCCGTACCTCCTTTTTATTTCCTCCCCCCCTTGGGATGGATTATTCTTCTAAGCATTACAAATCATATGACCTCAGTTCTGCTGAAATAACCTCTTTCTGTCATTGTTCATTGATATATTTATACAAGATTCAGTTGACTCTCTAGGCAATGTAATTTGGCAGGTCTTCAGCTTGGCTGCAGGGAGGCATAGCTTGTCATTTTCTCATCTAAGAGCATTGCACTATTGAGCTCAATCTTGATTTTTTTTTTTTTTAATAAAGGAGGCTCAGCTCTCTTGCTGTGCAGGTGAGGCTGTCTCTTGTCTGTCCATCCTACTACTGGGTTTTGTCCAAAGAAAGTATCAAGGTTGGACTTGGGCATAGAATTCTATGAAGACTTTTGGAAGTCTTAGTAAAGTAAATCTAGTAATAAGAGAAAAGCCCTATGTCTGATAAATCAAGGTAAGAATCATTATTAAAGAGGATATAATATTTGGAGGCTATGTAGAAAATAATTCAGTCTTTTAGAAGAGCAGAGATGAGGAAGTAGATTTAATTTAACCCCATGTTTAATTATCCAGCAGTCAGGCAGGACTCAGCAGCTTATAACAAATTTACAAGTTGCCCAAGTACAGTCTCTGGAATTCAAATATCTGATTTTGTGCGCATTTTCTTGGGGCATTTGATATTTGTACTTCTTAAAAGGTAGTTTTGTGTCCCATATGTTTTGGCCTGGGATCATAATTTCTTGCATCAGTATAAATTGTTACATTAGTTGCAAGTAATGTTGTTGTCTGGTGCATATGTGTTTATTTCATGTAATCCATGCTTAGGGAAAGGTTTCAGATGCTTTATAATATAGTGAGGTTGAGTTAGTAGTTGCAAGTTCTGCCATTAAAGGAACGCACTGATAATGCCAAAAGTTGTGTTCCAGAGTACAACCAGTTTTGTCTTCTTGTGTTTATATAATAAACTCTGTCAGACCCAGTTAACCAAGAATATTCTTTTTTTAAATCTTTCTTTGCTCAGGTGGCTCATGTTAAACATATTAAAAAAGAAAAAAACTTTAATTGGAAATTTTACATTGAAATGGCTTTTCATCTTATAGACCACAAATGTTTTTAGATAGTGAAAAGTTCTTAAAAACCAACTGCACCAAGCCCCCCCCCCAATGCCATTTCCTAAGTGCAGAACAGAGGCTGACATTTGTGAGTGGAAGTCATCCTTTTCCAGCTTCAGGTATTCTGTTTCTGCCTTTTCCTTCTTG
>PVKS010006640.1:6068-77450 GCA_004027875.1 Aplodontia rufa | reverse complement strand
TTAACTCATGCTACTAGACCAACTTTCTCATTGTCCAGGGTCTAGACCCCACCTCCACAGATGAGTGGAGACAATCGACCCTTAGATCTCTGGGTTAAGCTGATTTTACTCATCATGATCTCTTCCATAACCATCCATTTACCCTCGAAGGCTGCAATATCATTGTTTCTAATTGCTGTGTAATATTCCATGGTATAAGGGACCATGGTTTTTTGTTGTTGTCTCATTTAGATAACAGTTGATAATAACAGTTGATACAGGCTGTTGGCTGGGCCTGTCAATGAGCACTGGTGTATGACCTTTCTTTTTTGGCTTGGGCCTTTTACTACACGGTGGCTAAATTTTGAGTGGTAGTATCCCAAGGGCAAGGTCCTAATGCCCCAGTCTGAAATTGCAAGATTTCTTATGAACTGATCTCAGTATTTTCAGGACATCATGTTTTTAAAGAGAGAGAGAGAGGGAGAGAGAGAGAGAGAGAAAGAGAGAAAGAGAGAGACAGAAAGAATATATTTTATTTTTTTCACCTTGTTTTTGTTTTTCCTCCACTTAGTTGTATATGTGGTGCTGGAGTTCGAACCCATGTCCTTGCACATTCCAGGCAAATTCTCTACCACTGAGCCACCTCTCCATCCCCAGAACATCATTTTTTGCCACATTATTTTGGACAAGTCACTAAGGTCAGCCCAGATTTAAGGGGTGGGGCTCAGACCTCACCTCCTGATGGAAAGAGTATTGAAGAATTTGCAGCCTTCTTTAACTCATCTCAGCATGGCAATTTGCTGAGATAAATATTTTGAAATTGGGAAATCTTTTAAGACCTGGCAAAACCTAGGGGAATATATCTAAACACTCTGGGGTGCCACAGGAGTTATCCTCAAAGCTGAGGGGGAAAGGGTTTAGATTGTAGTCCATCTTTAATCAGATCATCTCTCTGAAGTTCAGATTCAGATGTTAAAAAGAAAAAAAAGAGCTCATAGCTCTTAAGAGTATGTTATGCCTGGGGTTAGATGTGGGCCTCACAGCCTTAGCAAACAAATGTGTGCTATGTAAATTGTTTCCTGGGCCAGTCTAGATGTGTACAAGTAGAAGATATGATTGCGAGCTTGGCCTAACTTTATAAAAGGAGATGGGGACTTCCCAGGAGCAGGAGCATGGACAGGTATACATCTTACTTCAATTTCTGTTGCTATTAAAGAACACCCAAGATTGGGTAATTTATAAAGAAAAGATGTTTATTTGGATCATGCTTTTGGAGATTGGAAAGCAATATCTGGTTGACTTCTGGTGAAGGCTTTGTGGAAGAAAGGCCAACAGATACATGCAGAGGAAAGAGAAGGTGGTCAAACTGTGAGAGTTAACTCATTCTTTTGAGAAAGGCATTAGTCTAAAAAAAAAAGAGAAAGGCATTAGTCTATTAGTAAGGGCTCCGCATTCATGACTCAAACACTAGCCACTTGGCCCCACTTCCCAACACTGCGACATTGAGGAATTAAGCCTTGTCACTAGATTCAGTGGGAACAAACCATATTCCAACTGTCATGTTCAGCTATGAGTCGCAAAAGCTTATGTGCGAGACAATGCAAAATATTTCAGAGGCAAAATGATTATAACACTGATTATAGTGGGTTAATCCACTGACATGGATTAACTGGACATTAACTCCCATTCTAAGTGTTTAGGTATATTCACCTGGCCTTTTCCAGGCAGGAAGGGTAAGTCCCCCGGGGCATGCCTTTGTGGGTATATATTTTGTCCCTGGTGTGCACAGCTGTCTTTGCTTCCTGATGGCATGTCTTGAGCTGCTTTCTTCCACCATGATGTTCTGCCTCATCCTGAGCCCAGAGCTATGGAGTCAGCCCAACACAGACTGAACTTCTGAAACTGAGTCAAAATAAACTTTTCCTCTTTTAAGTTGCTCTTGTCAGGACTTTTGGTCACAGCAACAAGAAAGCTTACTAAAACACTAATCATACCAGCAGAACTGCTTGGAAATAGGAGGGGGCATTGCCTCCCATCTACTTGTTAAACTTGTACTACTTTTTTTTTTTTTTTTTTAGGAGAGAAGGACAGTGAGTGAGAGAGAGAGAATCAATTTTTATTGAGTTTTTCACATGGCTTTCGTTGCTCCAACACTTAGTTGCGTACGTGGGTGCTGGGGTTTGAACCCGTGTTCTTGTGCATGCCAGGCAAGTGCTGCAACCACCGACCCACCACTCCAGCCCCTAAACCTGTACTCTTTAGTGTACCATGAATTATAAAATCAAATGTTAACAGAAAACCTTTTTGCAATAATGTAAGAGCATCATCTCCCTGTGATACTGGCTGTCATCCTACCCACTTGACTGAAATCTCCCTGAAGGTAGGAACTGGGTTTTCTTCATCTCTGGATCTTGCTTGATGCTGTATTTGTACACAGGAGGCTCTCCATGAACTTCAGACCTGAGATGAAGAAATTGAGAAGCTCCACACTGTCCTACTGATGGTTTCCTTGGAAATCTCTCCAGGAGTCTCTGAATGGCTTTAAATTCAGTGCTTTGAAGATATTTTGCTCCTAAAAGGGAGAGGGCTGTCTTTTTCCTTTGATGGATTGCTGGCCAAGCTTGAGGGAGGATAGGTGACTCACTGCAGAGGTCAGGGTAGACAGGGAGGGGAGGAAGCCTTGGCTGGCTGTGCTGCTTGGGGAACTGCTCCAAGATTGGGTTTGTCATGCTTCTCAGCTGCTTTTAGTCTTGGGGGTCATTAGGTCCCATGGCACTTGGCCCCAACTCTCTCCTCTTAGAAGCATAGAAAGATTGGTTGGGGACAATCCAGGTTCAAAATATGTCTTAAATTTGTCATGATTCAATTTCCCTTTTTAGGTACTGCTCTGTGTATGTATATTTTATGTGTCTGATGGAGGCCTGGGAATTAGATAACTCAAGGACAGTTGGCTGGCCCGACCACTTGTTCTTGGCTCTTCTGGTGTTAATGTCAGTGGAAAAAATGCAAAAGCAATAACCGGTTTCTGTGACAGCAGTCTTCACTCTGCTTCTTCCTTCTTCCTCGGGTTGGTTTATGTCTTAAGCATGACCAAATTGAATGGTTCTTCCTGGTATGTGTGGCTGTTCCCTGGTGGGGACTCAGGGGCAATAAAAGTGGCTCTTTATGGATTTACAGGCAATTCTGAGGTCCTGAGATTCCAATTATAAAGTCTTTCTTGAGATTGAGACAAGGGACTTTGGGTACAGGCAGTTTTCTGGAAGTTGATCCTGGGAGGTGGGTGAGAGGAGCAGGCAGGATGAGCGTAGGAAGGAGAAAGAATCAAATTGAGTGTGATTCTGTGAGTAGCAGGGCTTGCATTGCTTTTTTTCAGACTTCTGAAAACACAGGAAATGTCCCTTGAAAGATGAAAGGCTGAGGCCATGACTGCTAGTTTCTCTATTGGTTGTGGTACTCCCAAGGGTGTTGACTTCCATGTCATCTGGCTGCTCTTGGGTATAGCCTAGAAGGGTCCTGAGTTATGCTTCTAAGACCAGAGCCTAGGTGATCTGTGCTGCAGGTGGGAAGCTATGAAATGAGCCTGAGATTTCAAGGGACTGCCTGCCAAGCTGGCTTGACTCAGAGGTGGGCCAAACAGACATGATGAGGATCCTTTACTTTCAAGAAGGGACAAGTTTGATGATGTTTGAACCACAAGGAGTAATGGGTTCCTAGGATGTATTCTTTGAGAAAGATAGAAGCAATGTGTCAGATGCTGAGCTTAACTAATTCTTTAGTGTTTAGGATAGAATTGTTACTGGAAAGAAGCCCCACCATTCTTGTCTCGTTCTGGCTCTAATTTGACCAAATTAAGGTATTTTCTCATCTGAGATCCAAAAGACACCATAGCCTAATCTTTGAAATAAGAAACATTTCATTCACATTTACTCTTTCTCTTTTCTCTTTCCATTTCTGTTCCTTCCCTTCCTCCTACATGTTCCCTCTTTTCTTCTTCCCTCTCTTCCTCTTCCTCTTTTATTTCCCTCCCTCTCCTTCCCTTACCCTTTCCTTCTTTCCTTCCTTCCTCTTCCTCTCTCCCTTTTTCTTCCTTTATTCACACAACATTCTTTGTTTAATTTCCAAACATGTAAAGATTTTCAAATTTTCTTTTTAGTTATTGATTTCTAGTTTAATTCCATTGCTTAGAGTATATATTTTGTCTATAGAGTACATATTTTATATGAATTGAATTCTTTTATACTTACTATGATTTGTTTATGATCCAGATTTTTTTTTATTTGTGAATGCTTCATGCACACTCATAAATAATGTGTATTAGGCTAATGTTTAATGGAGGGTTCTATAACGTTCACTCAGGTTAGGATGGCTCACAATTTTATACTGGTTTTCCATGGCCTGAATTACTTTTCTGTTTACTTTTTGTATTGATTACTGAGCCAGGAGTGATAATGTCTTCCTATATATTTGTGGATTTGTCTATTTTCCTCTCCCTTTTATGAGTTTTTGTTTGATATATTGTAAAATTATGTTGTTAGGTGCCTCCTATTTAGGATTCTTATATCTTCTTGGTGAATTGCTCCCTTTATCACCATGTAAGGATCCTCTTTGCACCTGGTCATAGTCCTTGTTTTCAAGCCTAGAGAGTCTTGTTCCTTGTCCAATGTCACTACAGTATTCTAGCTTTCCTTTTTAGTGTCTGTGTGGTGCAATTTTTGATCCCTTCATTTTTAATCCATCTATGTCTTTTTTACTTAAAGTGAATTTCTTGTGGAGATCATGCTTATTTGATAATCTCTGTATTTTAATTGGGGTGTTTTAGATCATTAAATTAAATATAATTATTGATGTGATTGATTTAAATGCATCATCTTGCTAGGTATTTTTATGTCCCATTTGTTCTTTTTTATTTCTTCTTTTCCTGCCTTCTTTTGTATTTATTGAATTTTTTTATAATCCTATTTTGTCTCTACTATTGGCTTATTTTTAAATCAATTTCTAGATAGTGGTTTAGTTTTCATACATTTTAATTTTATTACTGTCTGCCTTTAAGTGATACTATAATCTCTCTAATCCTCTAGTATTACTGTCAAATATCTCATTAATACATATTTTAGAAATCTCAAAATATATTATTACTGCTTCTGCTTTACATAGTCAGTGACATTTAAAGTTACTAAAATAAAAATATCTCTTGTGCTTACCCTTTGTTTTACCATTTTTTACTCTTTTCTTTTAAAAGTTGATCAAAATTTCCATCTTATACTCCTGCCTGAAGAACTTATTTTAATGCTTCTTATAGTGATGGTCTATTGATAATGAATTATCTCAAAATTTGTGCATCTGAAAAAGTTTTCATTTTGCCCTCCATCTGATTTGACAGTTACTGTCTTCTAGTAATTTGAAGTCTTCATTCCATTGTCTTTCTGCTTGCATAGTTGTTGGTGAAATGTATATTGTAATTATTATCTTGATTTCCCCTTGAAATGTTTCTTTTTTTCTGTCTGCCTTCAAAATTTTAATCCCTGGATTTCATCAATTTGACACTTGTGTGTGGGCAGCAGTGTTTGCTTGTGCATATGTTCAATTTTTATCTTGATCAGGGTACGTTGAGCCTCCTTTATCTTTAATTTATGGTTTTTCATCAATTTTAGAATGTTCTTGGCTGTTATTTCTTCAAAGTATTTTTCTACCTCATTCTCTGTATTTTCTCTTCTTGGAACTTCAATAATTCAATTGTACATTGATATTATCCCACAGATTTCATATGCCTCCTTGTATTTCATTCACTCTTTTCTCTTTTATGTTTTGTGTATATAATTTTTACTAATATATCTTCAAATTCATTGGTTCATTGCTAAGGTAAGTTCAGCCTACTATAAAGCCATAGAAGAAATTTGTCTTTGGAATTATGCTGTGTATTTCTAGTATTTACATTTGACTTTTTTTTTTAACTCTCTGATGGAATGTCCTATATGCTCTTTAGATGTTTTTAAACACATGAATCATAGTCATTGTAAAGTTCATCTCTAATAGTTTCAGTAGCAAGTTCATCTCTATGTCTGGTTTTAATTTCTCTACAAGTTGTTCTTTCTGTGTTATTCTTTTTGTGCATTGTGTGTGTCTCTCTCTCAAAATTGTGTACTGCATGCCAGACATGGGTTGTAGAAAAACAGCAGAGAGTGAAATAAATATTATTTATACAAGGAATGGACATGCCTCTTCTGTCAAACTGTTAGCTTGAGTGATTAATCTACTCAGTACTTGAGCTAGGTTTTTATTTGTTGCTGCTGTCCTTTCCTTCAGTACATCACAGGCTTGAAACTCCTTCATCAATGGACAGCTGTTGTCTTATGTTTATTGAGCAGATCACAGTGTTTGAGGGGTTGTTTAATTCCTATTTCATACTTAGCTTCCAGCAGTGCTTTTTAAATCAGTTTCTCCAAGATTTTGACCTATCCCCAGTAAAATTCTCTGTTGCTTTTTACTTGGTGTCCATGATGGTGTCAGTGGGTGGAGTGTAGCTTACTTTTCCTAGTCTAGCCTTAGATGTAGGCAGGGACTTTGCACCTGAATCTTAGGGATGGATTTTATCAGCATATTTTCCCATAGAAATTAAACTCTACTTTGTATTTGTGTTAAGTCTTGGTTGGAAGAGACTTTCCTGTCCCTCATTCATCAGCAACCTTCAAATTTGCATTGGTACAGGATTTTACACTTTCCCCTCCTCAATCCAGCAGCTTACTGCTGTTGCTTCATTTGAAGGAAGGGTCTGGAAAGTGGGCAGGTGTTGTGTCTAAACTCTAGTGACAGCCGATCACCATCTGCACACCTGTGTCACCCTGGGGGACTCATTCCAGTTCCTCTCTTTCACTGCTCTGTCTCATGAGCTCTGGTGAAGACTGTGGGAAAGAACTTCCAAGTAACTCTGAACCCTCCTTGGATCTGGGGATCTCAGTAATTATAAATCAATATCCTGGTACCATCTTGACTTTTTGGAATGCAATAAATTTTTAGCCGATATTTCTTTTACTTACTTTTATGGCAACCTCCTATTCTTCCTGGGTTCTGGCAAAGGTGAAACTGTGTATTCCTTTTCTCCTCAGAGGGACTTCACACTCTTTGGAATTTAGTTTACTTGCTCACCTTATGATTTCAACACTGATGGGTTTAAAAAAGTTATGATATTATAGATTTCCTAGCTTTTCTTCTTTGTTATCATGGAGAAAAGGGTACTCTTATACATCCTAAGTGGAAGTGGGACAACTACTATTTGATCATCAATTATATGCAGAAAGCTGCTAGGCTCTGTTGGTTGACTTTGTAACAGGACTCATTCCTTTTGTTGGGTCTCTACTATTTTAGTCAGATTTTTGTCACAGTGACCAAAGGCCTGACAAGAAAAACATGGAGGAGGAAGTTTATTTTGGCTCATGCTTTCAGAGGTTCAGTCCATGGTCATCAGACTTCATAGCTCTGGGAACAAGGTGAGGCAGAACATCATGGCAGAAATGCATGGTGGAAGAAAGCAGCTCAGGACATGTCAACCAAGAAGCAGAGAGATCTGTGCTCACCAGGGACAAAATATAAACCCCAGTGTCATGCCCCTAGAGACTTATTTCTCCAGTCACACCCTACCTGCCTACAGATACCACCCAGGTAATCTACTCAAGAGGATTAATCAACCAATTTGGTTGCACCTCTCATAATCTAAAATTTTCATTTCACCTTTGAAAATTTTTGCATTGTTTCACACACGAGCTTTTAGTGAACATCTTGACTCTAAACCATAACACCTACCTTGGCCATCTTTTTTATTTTTGGAAAAGCTGTCTCCTGGATTTATCCCCCAGATTGAAATACTGTAGTCTTCGGGAAAGTACCACCCCAACTCAGCATGCTTTTGGGCTAGCAGCTCCTGGCCTAGATCACTTGCGTGGGGGAAGACAGAGGGTACATTCATCTTACCACCTAAGGCCACTGTGGTAGAGTGGGAAAAGATTAGGAATGTTGTCAGAGGTGCAAAATCCAAACTCCATGAGGGTGTAGACCAGGTGTAATGTACCTTTTCTCTGAAGACTGATTGAGAACCTCTAGTTGTGTGAATTTAAGCAAGTCTTTTCAACTCTGGGTCCCAGTTTTCTTAGCTGTAAAATCAGAATTTGAACTAAATTTTCCTAGAATGTTTTGCCCCTATACCATGGTGAGACAAGGATTCCTGAGATTTTGGAATCTCTATGCATGTATGCATATTTCTCACTCAGGAGGAAATTAAATGGCAGCTACTATCATGTGGGGTCCTGAGAAATATTCTGTGTTAAGAGCAGTGCTCCGATTTGGGAAAAAGGAAGGCACCAATAAGCTTCTGCGGTTTTCAGTAAGGTTTCTATCCCTCTCCTCCACCATTTTATCCAAGACAACTTGGATTTCACATGGTTTATTTCTTGGGCCTTCCTTCAAGTGTCTTCTTGAAATAATGGTTTGATGAGAAAAAGTCAGCTGAAGAAACAGAATCTGCCTGGTACCTGGCAGGTAGGGGGCATGTGGGCTTCAAGTAGCTGGGAGCTTTTTTGGGATGATGGAGGCATTCTGTTTCTTAATTTTGGTGGTTGTTACGTGTGTGTGTGTGTGTGTGTGTGTGTGTGTGTGTTTGTCAAAATTTTATTGAACTGTATATTAAAATGGGTTAAATGTTTTGTTTTGTTTTTCTTTTTTTCATCATGGCGACCCATGGCAGTGTCGAGTGAAGAGTCTCTCCATGAATGCTGGATGCCAAAGGTGGGAGAGGTGACTTATTGTGAGATGGGTGGATGGCAAGATTTCTCCCCAAATTCATTACTATTCAGGAAAAGAAGTTTAGTGATATGGAGCAAGGGATAAGCTGAAAGTGCAGGAAGTCTCAATTGATAATTTTTCCAATGCCAACTACCCAGCTGGTGGTGGGCTGGGATTCTGCCCTGGAGGGGAGGAAGCTGCACACACTTGATTAAACTCAGACACAGTGGTAAGCACTCAATGGAGCCTGAGTGCAGGACTCTGGTGCCCCGGGGCTGTGGAAGCAACAGGAACCAAGGGATGACTTTAATACACACAAATCAGAGTCCCATGAATCTGCTCACTGAAGAAGTGGGGCAGCTCCACCATTTTGAAACTTCCCAGAGGACAGTACACAAATCGCTTTGTGAACAATGAACCTCAATTCACCACATACAGAGTGGAATAGGGAGTGCAGTATGGAGGAGCGACTCCAGGACCCCAGTATTTTGACTGTCTGCTTTGGGGGCTGTGTGGCCCTGGCGGACCCTCCCTACTGTTCTGACAACTTGTGTTTAGATGCTTCCCACCCACCCCATTGTATACCCAATCTGTACCCAGCAGCGGGTGGATCAATGACCAAGATTTTGCTCAATAGGACCTAAATACCCTTGGAGGGTAGGTATTAGGGTCCAACAGATACTGCCTGAAACTCTCATGTGGGTCAGAGGCTAGCATAAGCCTCAGGGACCTATGAACCAAAGGGGCAGCCTGGATCCAGTGCTTTCCTCTACTTTTAGACCCTGAATTCAGTAAACAGAAGAAGTCCCATAGGTCCTGGGTGCTCTTAGTGGGACTAAGCTTCCATGCCCCCTAGTGGTTGTATTTGAGACCTCTACAGACACTGGTCTAGCTCGGCTGGTGTTTCCTTCACACTTGCCTCCTCTTTCTGGGGTTGTGACTGCCCCACACATCATCTCTTGGGGCAAGTGGGGACTTCAAGACACCCAAGAGTGGGGCAAAAACAATCCTGGATGTGCTCAGTTCAGGCTGGCCACTCTCCTTGGAACAGCAAGAGTCCCTTAAAGCTGCACCAGGATCCATAAGACTCTCAAGCAGCTCCTAGGTCCCTGGCTGAAGTGGGACAAGAGTTTGGGCCCAAGAATGCAACTCAGGTGGCACTGAAGTCTGTTCTCACAGGAAGCAAAGAAGCAGAATGTTTGCAACCCCTCTACAGGAGAAAACTACTGAGAGGCCTCCTGAGAATCTCACTGTCAGCTGAGATCACCAAAATTCATTCCCTCCAACAAACTCAACGGGGAAGTGACTCCACCTAGAAGTTAGCTATGAACACATAACCCCACAGTACATTTTTACCTCAGTGGTAATGATTCAGAATATTCTCAGCTCCTTTTTTAATTTTCTTGTTGTTCTTGGAATTGGTGTTCCTTAGTGTATGAATTTTTGTGTGTGTTTGTTTGGTTGTGTGTGTGGTTGATTGATTTTTTCTGTCCCTGTGATTTGTGGTATTTGGCTGCTGTGTCTATCTTGCTGGGATTCAACCTGTAGTGGTCTGCAATTATCCTCAGTCTCTTAGGGCTGAAAAGACTCCCAGTCTTTACTACCCCCTTTTCCCCTTTGCTCTCTCAATTCCCTGTATTCTTTTTTTTTTTTAGTGAAAAATCTTTTTTTTTATTGAATATATAGAGATACAAATGAGAGGGAAACATTATCAAACCATCAATGACCAATGTATATATACAGTTATCTAGGGGTAATGCCAAAACATGGATGACCACCTTGGGTTTCACCCGTTGCAGTTTCGCCCAGAAGAACTCTTGCATTAAATGGGTATCTCGTGGAGGAATAACATCTGCTTCTGAGATGGTTCCCCTATATTATCATTCTCCAGTATCCTAGGAGTTCTTCAAATACCCTCCCCCCACCCCCTCCCTCTCCCTACGCCTCCAAGTATCCTAGGGAGCCATCCCCCTATTTCGCTGAGAATCATACAATTTGAAGTTATTGTTAGGTTAGTCATTTAACCTACTGCTTCCCCATGTATTCTAGCTTCCACAGATGAGAGAAACCATTTGGCCCTTGAGCCTCAGAGCTTGGGAGACTTCACTTAGCATAATTCCTTCCATCTCCATTCATTTGATTTCAAAAGCCATAATATTGTCTTCTCTAATGGCCGAGTAGTATTCCATTGTATATATGTACCAAAGTTTTTGTATCTACTCGTCGAGTGAGAGGCATCTGGGTTGGTTCCATAATCTAACTATAGTAAATTGAGCTGCTCTAAACATTGATGAAGCCACATCACTACAATACGCTGATTCTAACTCTTTTGGGAAAATCCCCAGGAGTGGGACAGTTGGGTCATAAGGTGGATCCATCCTTAATTTGTTGAGGATTCTCCACACTGCTTTCCATAGTGGCTGAACCAGTTTGCAATCCCACTAGCAGTGTAACAGTGTTCCTCTTTTCCCACAGCCTCTCCAGCATCTGTTATTGTTAGAATTTTTCATTTTTGCCACTCTAACAGGAGTGAGGTGGTATCTCATTGAAGTTTTGATTTGCATTTCCCTTATAGCTAATGATGTAGAACAGTTTGTCATATATTTATGGGCTTTCTGGACTTCCACTGAAGAGAAGTTCCTTTTGAGATCTTTAGCCCATTTATTGATTGGATTACTTGTGAGTTTGGACTTTAGTTTCTTTAGTGCTCTGTATATTCTGGATATTAGCCCTCTGTCCGAGGTGTAGCAGGAAAAGGTTTTCTCCCATTCTGTAGGTTCTCTCTTGATGCTCTTGACTAGATCTTTAGCTGTGCAAAAGCTTTTTAGTTTCATTGCATCCCATTCATTTATTCTTGATTTTACAGCTTGAGCCATGGGAGTTTTGTTAAGGAAGTAGCTGCCGACTCCTATATGGTGTAGTGATGACCCTACTTCTTTTTCTAGTAAGTTTAAAGTTGTTGGTTTAATATCCAGGTCTTTAATTCATTTTGATTTAATTTTTGTGCAGGGCGAAAGATAAGGATCTAGCTTCAGTTGTCTACATATAGCTGTCCAGTTTTTCCAACACCATTTGTTGAACAGGCTGTCTTTCTTCCAGACTATGCTTTTGCCCCCTTTATCAAAGATCAAATAGTTAAAGATATGGGGGTTTGTCTCAGGATCTTCTATTCGGTTCCACTGATCTTCAGTTCTGTTTTGATACCAGTACCATGCTATTTTTGCTACTACAGCTCTGTAGTATAACTTCAGGTCAGAGATTGAGATACCCCCTAATTCTTCCTTTCTGTAGAATACTGTTTTGGCTAGTCTGGGTCTCCTGTTATTCCATATGAACTGGTGAATTGCTTTTTCTATATCTGTGAAGAATGCCATAGGTATCTTGATGGGGATTGCATTGAATCTGTACAGGGCTTTGGGTAGAATGGCCATCTTTTATATTGATTCTGCCTAACCATGAGCATGGAATGTTTTTCCATCTACACAGGTCTTCTGTAATTTCTTTTTTTAGTGTTTGATAGTTCTGAAACTCTATTCTGATCTCCCTCATCCTCCCTCAAATTCATTACCCCACTCTCATCCCATTTCTATCTTTTTCTTATTTCTAGCAAAACAGCCTACATCATCTCTACTACCTTGTAGCTCTATATCCTAATTCACAAGTTCCACACTATCTTCTGACCTCATTCCCTTTGCTCTCTAGACTTTTTTTGTCCTCACCTACAGAGGTTCTGGTAAACTGAAGTGAATGCTAAACTTGAAAATCAAATATAGTGTGAAAGCTATCAAGGAAGAAAACTGCTAATCTGATTGCTCCTATAGGTGCTAATCAACACTTTAACAGCTACAGTCGACATTGTCTGGTGTATACAGTGGGTACACTTATTGACTTCTAGCCCCTATCCCCTGAGGTATTGGAAAACCTAAAGGCCCACAATACTTCACAGATTGGGGTGCTAGCCATTGAACTGTGCTACCCAAATTGTACACCAGCCCAACTAAACAAAGAGATAAAAAGCTCTGATACCAACAACAAAGCCCCCAAGAGAATTATTGAGTGTCAGACCTCAAACCATACTCCCTAAAACTGAAAATGAGAAAACAGGGAAAAAGTCCTCCACTTCAACCCCACAGCCCCCATCCAAAGTGTCCATGGTTGGCGTCCTAGATGAAAACCTAGAAAAATGTATCAACAATATGATTAGTAATTCAAACAAATAATTAAAAGAAGATTTAAGGAAAGAGATAAGAGAGCAATTTCAGGAGACAAGCGACCACATATATAAAGAACTAGACATTCTGAAAAGAGATGTAGCAGAGCTCTTGGAATTGAAAAATACTGTCAACCAAATCAAAAGCTCATTGAATGATACTAATAACAGAGTAAAATCAGTAGAAAATAGAACCTCAGCTCTTGAAGAATGAACATCAGAATAGTGAAGATAGGCTGAGCAATATTGAGTTCAAGGAGAACAGACAAGGAAAGAAACTTATTGTGCATGAATAGAACTTCCAAGTAGTATTTGATGAGATGAAAAGAAATAACATGAGAGTAATTGGTATTGAAGAAAACACTGATCAACAAACAAGGGCATTAAGAACCTTCTAAGTGAAATTGCCAAGGAGAATTTCCCCCATATCAGAATTGATCCAGAAAATCAAATTCAAGATGCCTATAGGACACCAAACAGACCTAAACAAATGAGAAATTCACCAAGACACATTGTTTATAAAATGAATAACTGAGAAATCAAGGAAAGGATCCTAAAAGCAAGAAGGGAAAATCAGCAAATCACATTCAGAGGTAGACCAACTAGGATCACTATGGATTTCTCAGATCAGAGAATAAAGGCCAAAAGAACATGGAACAATATTTTTCAATTTTGAAAAAAAAAACAATTTCAGCCAAAGATAATATACTTTGCAAAACTCAGCTTTAAATGTGATGGAGAAATTAAATATTTCAATGATAAATTCAAGCTAGCAAAGTACATGAACATAAAGCTTGTGCTACAGAAAATTCTCAAGGACGTACTTCATTCAGAGGAACATGCAAACAACTTCCAAAACCCTTGAATGGAAGAAATTCAATAATCACAAAATGCACTAAAAGATATCCAAGATGGTGAAAAACACAGCAGTAGTCACAACATCAGAGACCCAGATTCCCATATCTATTCTAACTCTGTACATGAGTGGACTCAATGCCCCAATCAAAAGACACAGATTGGCTTACTGGATCAAAATACAAAATCCAACAATATGCTGCCTACAGGAGACACACTTCACAATAAAAAATAGACACAGACTGAAGGTGAAAGGTTGACAAAATATCTACCAGGCTTGTGGCCCAAAAAAGCAAGCTGGGATTGTGATCATTATATCAGATAAAGTTAATTTTGACCAAAAATTAGTCAGAAAGGACAAAGAAGTTCACTGTATCATAGTAAAAGGGACAATTCATCAAGAAGACATAACAATAGTTAACATTTATGCCCCTAATTACAACCCTCCCAAATATACAGAAAAACTACTCAAGGACATCAACCGCTCTTCGATCTCAACACAATAATACTGGGGGACTTTAATACACCATTATCAACAATAGACAGATCATCCAAGCAAAAAACCAACAAAGATATCTCTAACCTAAATAACCCTATAAATTAACTGGACTTAACATTTACAGAATATTCCATTCCAAATCGGCTTCTTCTCAGCAGCTCACAGATCCTTCTCCAAAATAGACCACATCCTAGTCCACAAAGCTAACCTTAACAAATATAAAAAAATTGATATTGTCCCATGTATCCTGTCAAACCACAATGGTATGATCTTAGCAATTACAGCAAGAAAAACAACAGAAAATACTCAAATACTTGGAAATTGAATAATACCCTCTTAAATGAAGAATGGATAAAAGGTCATGAGAACAGAAATAAAGAAATCCTTGGAAATGGATGAGGATGATGAAACAACATATTGAAATCTCTGGGATAGTATGAAAGCTTTCTTAAGAGCTAAATTTATAGCACTGAGTGCCTTTATCAAAAATCAGGAAAGAGTCCAAATAAATAGATTTATGCTCCAACTCAAATCCCTACAAAGAAAGGAGCAATCCAATCCCAAACCTAAAAGAAGACAGGAAATAACTAAGATCAGAGCTGAAATCAATGAAATTGAGAACAAAAAAATTACAAATTATGAACAAAATAAAGAGTTGGTTCTTTGAAAAAATTAGTAAAATCAACACTCTTTGCCAACCTCACAAAAAGGAAGAATGTAGTGAAGCAAATGAACAAAATCAAAGACGAAAACAGAGATATCACACTGACTCAACCAAAATCCAGAAGATTATCAGAACTTATTTTGAAAAATTATATTTTGCCAAGCTTGATAACCTGGAAGAAATGGACAAATATCTTGCCACATACGACATCCCCAAATTACAATGGGAAGCCATTGAAATTCTAAACCAACTAATCACAGGTAGCAAAATTTAAACAGCAATCAATGGCTTTCCAACAAAGAAAAGCCCAGGACCTGATGGATTCATGGCAGAATTCTACCAGACCTTTACAGAAGAATTAACACCAATCCTCTACAAGCTTTTCCATGAAATTGAAACACTTTTTATGAAGCAAATATAACACTGATACCAAAACCCAACAAACACATCAAGAAAAGAAAACTACAGACCAATTTTCCTGATGAATATAGATACAAAAATCCTTAATAAAATTCTAGCTAACTGGATCCAAAAATTCATCAAAAAGATAATACATTATGATCAAGTGGGCTTCATCCAAGGAAAGCAGGGCTGGTTCAACATATGCAAGTTAATAAATGTAATTTAAACAGAATTAAAAATAAAAATCATATAATCATCTCAATTGATGAAGAAAAGTCCTTTGATAAAATTTAGAACCCATTTATGCTCAAAACTCTGGAGAAGATAGGGATCAAAGGAAGAAACTTTAATTTTGTAAGAGCCATTTATGACAAACCCATAGCCAACATTATGCTTAATGGAGAAAGACTGAAAGTATTTCCACTCAATTCAGTAATAAGACTAAGGTGTCCACTTTCACCACTATTATTCAATATAGTCCTTGAAACCCTAGCCAGAGCTAACAAACAAGAGAAGGAAATCAAAGGAATTCGAATAGGAAAAGTGGAAGTCAAGATGTCTCTATCTGCTGATGACATGATCCTATCCTTTGAACACCCAATAAGCTTAATCAGAAGACTTCTAGAGCTTATAAACAATTTCAGCAAAGTGGCTGGTTATAAGATCACCACTCATAAATCATTAGCTTCCGTATACTCCAGCAACAATTCCACTGAAGAAGAAATCTGTCCGATTCACAATTTCCTCAAAAAGAATAAAATACTTGGGCATCATTTTAACAAAGGATATAAAGGACCTCTACAATGAAAACTATTAAACATTTTATAAAGAAATTGCAGAAGATCTGAGCAGATGGAAAAACATTCCATGTTCTTTGTTTGGCAGAATCAATATAATCAAAATGGCCATTCTACCAAAAGCCCTATGCAGATTCAATGCAATCCTTATCAAGATACTAATGACATTCTTCACAGATATAGAAAAAACAATTCTCAAATTCATTTGGAAAAATGAAAGGCCCAGAATAGCCAAAGCATTATTAAGCAAGAAAGAGGAAACAGAAGGTGTCACAATTCCTGACCTGAAATTATACTATAGGGCTATAGTAACAAAAACAGTGTGGTATTGGTGTCAAAACAGAAATGAAGACCAATGGAATAGAACAGAAGATATCAAGACAAATCCTCAAATCTTTGACCATCTGATATTTGATAAAAGGGGCAAAAGCATAGTGTGGAAGGAGGACAGCCTGTTGAACAAATGGTGCTGGACAAACTGGATAGCCATATGCAGACAATTGAAATTGGATCCTTACCTCTCACCCTGCACAAGAATCAAATCAAAATGGTTCAAGGAAATGGAAATTAAACCAGCAACTACACATTGCTTGAAAAAAAAAATAGAATCAACACTTGACGTCATAGGTGTCAGAATCACCTTCCTTAATATGACTCCCATAGAGCAGGCATTAAAGCCAAGAATAAATGAGTGAGAGGCCATTAAACTAAAAAGCTTCTGCACAGCTAAAGAATTAGTCAAGAGTGTCAACAGAGAACCTACAGAACAGGAGAAAATCTTAGCCTGCTACACCTCGGACAGAGGGCCAATATGCAGAATATACAAAGAACTAAAAAAACTGAATACCAAAACCACTAATAATTCAATCAATAAAATGGGCTAGGGAGCTAAATAGAAATTTCTCAATGAAGGTAGTCCAAAAATCCCATAAATATATGAGAAAATGCTCTACATCACTCACAATCAGAGAAATGGAAACCAAAACTTCATGAGATTCCATCTTACTCCTGTCATAGTGGCAAAAATGAAGAATATTAATAATTACAGATGCTGGAGGGGTTGTGGGAAGAAAGGAACACTATCACACTGCTGGTGGACTGCATGAATGCACAGCCACTCTTGAAAGCAGGATGGAGACTCTTCAGAATCTAGGGTTGGACCCACCTTATGACCCAGTTATCCCAATCCTGGATATTTTCCCAAAAGAGCTAGAATTGGCATACTACAAAGACACAGCAACATCAATGTTTATAGCAGCTCAATTTACAATAGCTAAACTATGTAATCAACCCACATACCCTTCATTGGACGAGTGAAATAAAAAACAGTGATTTTATATATATAAAATCACATACAATGTGATTATATACACATATATATACAATCACATATACAATGGAATTCTACTTGCTATTAGAGAGAATGATATCATGACATTTGCAGCCAAATGGATGGAGATGGGAAAAAATATGCTGAGTGAAACATGCCCAATTCAGAATCTTAAGGGCTGGATGTTTTCCCTCATACGTGGAAGCTAGAGTAAAATATGAGAGAGATTGAAAGTGAGCTAAGCTCAATAATAAACTCAACATAGGTGAATTTTTATATAAACATGGGGAACCTTACTTATGATGCTGGGGGATGAAGGGGGGGCAAGGAGGGGGTTGTGGGATTAGGGGGTATATCAAAGCAGCTGGAGGGTGGTAGTAGGGGGGATATGAACACGGGGGGAACCTCTGAGTTCCGTGAGAAGCCCAACTAACACGGGGATAAAGTAGGGGAAACATGGGATTGGAGGGAACCCAACGGGGGAAAATCATGATTTAGCATCAGCCTTGGCTTGCTCTGTCATTATGTATATGATCATGATGATGTGGCAACAATTCTTTCCTATGTGTATGACTATGTTGAATGAATTAAAAAAATGGGTTAAATGTTGACTCAAAAAGTGAAAGCCACTATTTCAGATCAAGTGTTTCTCAAATTTTTTAATATCTATGCTCCTTTTTACTAGACTAAAACATCACATTGTTCTTTGATTATTTAGAATTTCAAAATAAATTAATTAGAGTGGGACAGAGTAAATCAAAACACTGCTAATTTTGCAATATGCCATATTAATTTGGAGACCAGAAAAATGAAGCTTCAACTTCCAGCTAGTTAGAATTTGTATTCACATGTAAGCATTAGATATTGTTGACACATTTGAAGCTCCCTTTGGACACCATGATTACATTTTAATCTCATTTCTTATTTCCATCTTCTATACCTTACTTTGTCCTTTTTACTCCTTGTTTCTTAGAGGTAATGGTGCAAAAATTTAGTATAGATTTTTTCAGTCCATTTTTTTGACACTTTCACACATGCACATACATACACACATTCCTAAGAACAATATTTTATATTGTTTTGAATTTTACTTATAAATTTATACAATCAATTTTAGAGTATACATATCATTCTGAAATAAGCATTTTTAATCATATTGTATTTTTATATATTAATAGCTATCTAGGCTCAGCTGATTTTTCTTATTGTTGTGTAGATTTCTGCCCTATGAATATATCAAAACTTAGTTTTCCATTTCCTTTTTTGCTACTATTAGCTATAATATGGACATGATTTTCCTGTACATGTAGCAAGGTTTCTCTAGGTTACACTACAACTGAAATTTCTGTTTTATGGGGATGGACAATGCTTTCTCAATTACACAAGTATGTCCCAACTCTCACCATTGTCTCCTTCTATTACTTTAGCTCCATTGAGGTTCACCACTCTAGAACATGGATTGACCAACATTTCCTTGAAAGAACAAGAGTAAAATATTTCAGGATTTGCCAGCCAAGAAGCTAAACAGAGAATATTATGTAGGTACTTAAATAATGATTTGAAATGTAACCATTAAAAACTTTGAAAATCATTTGTCTTAGTCAATTTCTGTTGTTATAATTGAGTACCACTGATTGAGTAATTCATAAATATAAGACTTTATTTGATTCATGGCTGTAGAGTCTGGGAATTCAAGAACATTGCGCCTGCATCGGCAAGGCCTCTGGTGAGGGCCTTCTTTTGCTGCATCATAATGTGTTGGGGATCATCACTTGGTAAGACAGAACAAGCAAGCAATCTCAGGCCTCTTTCCTTTTTATATATAGCCTATAATGCCATCATGAGAACTGTTCCCTCGTGACCTGATCTAATGCTAGCTACCTCCTATAGACTCCATCAACATATATAATTAACATATAAACTTCAGAATTAAGTTTCAAACACATGGACTTTTGGAGGACACATTCTTATCTTCAGGAGTTGCAAAGCAACAGTTGGATGGATTTGGCTAACTCACTTACTTTAGACTATCTTTTAGTTATAGTATAAATTTTAAAATTAATAGACATGTCAATATGTATTGATGTACCCACACTTTTTTTTGGTAGTGTGATAAATTAGGTTATTGGTACATACTTTGAGCTGTGGATAGTCTAGGGGGAATAGTGTCCCATTTTCTATAAGGCTGCTGTTGGCATTCATTCTTAGGAGCAGAAGGAACAAGAGTGACTCTATTTCCTACCTCAAAATGCCTCAGTCTTCTTTGCCCTATCTTTGAGTGTTGTGCCCCTTCTTTGGTGAGTGGACACATAGCAGTGATTCTCTGTCTCATTGGATGCTTGTGGGAACACAAGGGCCCCATCTTCCACACTATTTCTACAACTGAAATTCATAGATTATGAGGTTAGACAATGCTTACAAAGAATGTGAAACATGCACTGAACAGGGTTTCCCAAGTGGTTTTGTCACTTGAAGACATTTGAGGAGGTCCCAAAGAGGGGATCTTGAGGTGGATTCCTTAATGTGCATAATTGAAAAGAATTTCAATATGCATCAGATATTGAGGCACAGATATTTATGAGGAAATCAAGGAAGACCACATTCAGGGAGAATGTGGGTCATCTTGAGAGTGGGAGACACTTTTGGGATTCCCAGACTTTTTTTTTAAAGTAAATTTGGTGGAGGTGGGCAGTGTTATGGTTTAGATATGAGGTGTCCTCATATGTCCAAAAGCTCATGTAAGAAATAATGTAAGAAAATTTAGAGGTCAAATGATTGGGTTATGTAAGTTCTACCTAATCGGTGCATTATTTCTCTGATAGAAATTAACTGGGTGGTAATTATTGGAAGGTAGGATGTGTTTGGAGGAGCTGGGTTGTGTGGGAGTACCCTTTAGGTTTATATTTTGTCCTTGTTGGGCATAGCTAACTCTCTGCTTCCTGCTGAGATGTCCTGAATTGCTTTCCTCTTCCACACTCCTCCATCACACTCTTCCTCCATGATGTTCTGCTTTATCACAGACCCAGAGCAATGGAGCTGACAGTCTATGGATTGAGATTTCTGAAACTGTGAGCCCCAAATAAACTTTTTCTCCTTAAAACTGTTCTTGTCATGTCTTTTGGTCACAGCAGTGAAAAATCTGACAAAAATAGGCAGGGAAATTTATTTGAGTATGACATCAGTCTGGCAATCACAAGATAGTTTATAGTGAGTTGGAATTTCTCAGGATCCTTATGTTGATGTCTTCTCCATTATGTGATCAGTTGATAATGTTGGGAAAATACCCTATATATAGGCTTATCTCCCTTTGCTCAATCTATTCTAAAAATACATGTGTTACTGAGATAATTATCAGGGTACAAGGCAATTTTCATAAGTGGTAAATTTTCAGGAGCTTTAAGATTGTGAATGGAGATTTGTAGATTTTCAGAAATTTGGGAGCTGCAAGCCTGGGAGAGCACTGGCGTAGGGAGTGAAGGCATGAGGGACTTCAGCAAAAGGCCTTCAATTATATTTTCTTTGTCCTTTTTGTCTCTTTCTACCTAGGTTTTTATTCCTTCTCTCCTATCTCAGTTTCAAGGACAAAATGCTGTGAGATGTTTGGAGGCACAGGGGAAGAGAGAGTCACAGAAATGGACAGAGTTTTGGAAAATATGAAATCAGGGATTATTAAGGGATTTGACTTTATGTTGTTAAAGATGGGATTGGGATGGGATAGAGACAAGGTCAATGAGGTGGAAACAACCCACTGCCTGTTGTTTCCTGAAACAGTGAGAAGCAGCAGGAATAATGAAATAGATGACCTGTTTTTAAAGACTAGATTAAAGCAGGTTTTCATAAAATCCTAGTCCTAGGCAGAATTTTATCTGGCCATTTCCTGTCCTTCTAATAAAGGTGTGTCCAGATTCTCCATGACAATTGACATTGATCTGCTCTTTACCGCTTCTGGGTAAGGCATCTCTAATGATCCCTTTCTCCAATCACTCTGACTGTGCCCTCTGGGAGGTGGCTATCTGGAGGACTGTATAAGTTCCTCACTGGTATGAGGAATCATCCCAAGTATGTGGGATGATTGCAGGGAGAGACAAAAAGGGAAAGTAAGTGTGAATGTCTCTCTCTCTCTCTCTCTCTCTCTCTCTCTCTGTGTGTGTGTGTGTGTGTGTGTGTGTGTTTGTATGTCAGAGGACAGAGACAGGGAAACTGTCCCTTTTCCAAAATGTCAAACACATGTTGAAAATACTCTTCCAAACTCAGTGCCCACTCAAATTCTGTCAATCTTTTACCCAGTGAGGATGAGTTCAATATTCTCATCTTCTCTTGTAGGACATCCAAGCCAGGGAACCAGTTGGATTTCAGCAGGCTGGATTTGGTTGCTTGCTCACATAAGAAATATGCAAACAATCTAAAAAGGAAAAACTGAATTTATTGCAGTTTGGTCAAACTAGGGAGAAGCAGCTAGACTGTTTCTCCATTGGTTCTACAGAGGCAGTTAGTATATAGAAACACAAGCCAGGAGATACACCTATGTTGATTTGGCTAGGCTGTGCTAGCCAGAGATCATGTCACAGTTCAGAGTTTTCTATTTTTTGGGTGCCCACTCAGGTGAAGGAGAGTTTTCTCAGTTTCCATTCTGAGTATGATGAAGTTTGTGAGCTAAAATAATTCAGAGCTTTTAATTTCAAAGGGGCTCTGTTTCACTATCATCCTCACTGCCTTTGCTTCTCCAGATTATGAAAGTGAATTTTTTTCCCTCCAGAAAACACACCCAGCTCCATTAGAGTGACAGAAATCAGAGAAGACATGAAAATAAAGAAGAGGTGCAATTCACTCATGTTCTTCAAGACCTAGCACTCACCTGTATCTCTTCCAGGCCTTCATCTGAAGGTCAAGGCCTATGCCATAGCGGGGAGAGGCAACCCCATGAAGAGATGAGCTGAAATTGTTAGAGAGAGTGGACCAAGTGAGACCCCTTGGTTTCTTTTCTGGAACTTCCTTCACATGACACCTGTCTTTGTAGTGACACTGCAGAGGGTCAGAGGTAGCTCACTGGCAGAGCTGGTAATCAAGAGTAGATTTCCATTGATGGGTTTCCAACCCTTGACTCAAGCATTCTGCCTTTTACTTAGAGCAAATGACTCAACAATGAAATCCCACTGTCTATCCCCTGGAGCTCAGGTTTTCTACCACCCACACAGAGAATGCTCAATTAAATTGCACCTTGGCTGATGTCTACTGAATGGTTCTGTGGACAATGGTGTTTATCCCCTGCAGAGATAGTGCCACAGAGAGAGGAGCTCAGAGGTAGGATTCTGTGAATAAACAAAGCTATCAGTGAACTAACTATCTGTATGTTTAAATATTTAAATTCCAGCTTCAAGAGAGAAGAGAATGTGTCATTAAATATTGTCATGATCCTGTATTTATTCTCATCTCTATAAGGTGGGGTTCATTGGAGAGTGTTTTATCCCTTTTGGCCTTGTAGAGGCTGCTCCCTCCCACTCTTACCTGGCTAATTCTTAGTTGCAGGATTGATGTCACCCTCATAGCAGGTTTGATGTCACTTCTGTGCTTCTGCAGTACTCTCCACTCCTCTATCACAGGACTTATTCCCATGGGTTGTAATTGCCCAAGCACTTATCCAAATTATCCATGAGATCAAAAATAGCTGCCACATTGCTATCCTCACAACCTGAAGCCATTACTGGACAAAGTTGAATGGAGCTGGAATGGCTCCCCAAAAGGCCAAAGGCACATAGAACCAAAGAGCAGATCCCTAGAGTGCCCAGGTTAGAAAGGTAAGAATAATCTTGAAATCACAAGTGGCACAATGAAAGGGAAGGAAGGAGAGGCAGGAGGTCAGGAACAAAGATAGGGGAACAGCCCTTAGAAGAAAATTCTTGCTAGCTGAAGTTCTAGTTGCTGACTGTAAAACATGCCAAGCTGTCTCCAACTCACTCCCTAGCTGCTAAATGAGAACGAGGAGGGACAGGTAGGGGTTCCAAGGTGCTGGAATGGGTCGAAGGTTCAACACTGGGGATAAAGATTCCTAAGGTGGCTCTAGAAGCTCACCCTGAGAGGTGCCTTGTCTCTAGGGCATTTATCTGGGCAGGAGGGCATTTAATAAACTCAGGAGTGGTTCCAATATGGAAACACAACTCAGGTAAGTGAAAATCTGGAAACCCAGGAAAGTTCAATTTACATCCAGCGAATGCAGGAGCAATTAAAATGTAGGAGCCAGGCCCTCATGGTGGAAGAAGGCATAAATAAGAGGTTTTGGAGATTCAAGTGGAGCTAGAAAGAAATATTCAAAAGCTTTTATTAGGTTGTGTTTCCACAGAAGTATACCCTAAGAAAAGGATGTGTGGACTTGTGGTTTATTTAGGAGGTAAAGGATGTACTGGTAGGTGAACAAGGAGGTGAGACAGGGAAGGCGAGACATAGAGTCAGGTGTACTAGGGTACCTGGAGCTCTGTCTTTCTGAGAACTTGAAGCCAGTGTGGGACATAATCTACAATTGTCCCTCTGGAGCAGTGAGGGATCTAGGGTATTTACCCACCACTTCTCATCAGCCATTGATTAGAAGCTGATTTCCAAGGTTATTAATTTGTTTTCCCTCATAGATGGAATAGAGTGACTTTAAAACTGGAGGATGTCCTCAGGCAAAGAGGAGGGGTTGCTAGCTATGGGATATTGGTGTGCTATCTTGATCAGGCCTGAGGTTCAGCATGGGGTATCCACTGCAACAGCTGAAGTTCTTGGCATAAAGTTACTTTGGAGTATCTGACAACTGCACATGGTGTATCTATGAGGCAACATAAGTGGGAAGCTCCTACACCTCTCACCCCTGTTGATCTGAGTGTGGCTGCTTCTATCTGAGATTCCCACTGGACTGTTACTTAAGAAGAAAGTCTCTATTCCTCTTGCAAGGAATTCCTCTGCAACCCCTGGTCCCTGGACTCTGATGAGTATAAAATCCCTAGGAAATATTAGTTGCACAGAAATAAAATCCAATTTGGGAGGGTCATAGGGGATAGGGGACCAATTGTGCACTTGAAGGCCCTCAGCTTACCATCAGTGACTGGTCTTCCCCCATAGAGATGTGCCTTAAGCCTGTGGACAGCAGCCGTGACCACAACATTAACATCAGCAGACACCTACAGAGGGCTTTCTATCTGCCAGGCACTGTGCTCCTTGAATGTGTGACCTTTCAGTCACCTGATTATAATCCCTCAGAGGTCGACCCTGGAAGTATTCCCATTATACAGATAAATAAGTCTTGAAAGTCTTATGACTCAGTTTCTCTTGAGACTCTGGTTTTGAACTCAGCTTCGGGGGTGGGGGAACACTTACCTCACCCTTACCTGTTATTATGACTGGCAGCTTGTCCCGAACACAGGCAGGCCATGCCGGGGTGAACTCCGAGCAGGATCCTCACACTGTTGAAGGGCAAAAGTGGATGATCTCAGGAGCTCCTTTAATTTCATCTCTCAATTTACTGTGAGGGAAATACCTTCTTCCAGGTCACACTTAGTCCAGAGCTGCCCCTGCACCCGCCACCATGGAATCTCAAGCAAAGCTGCAGTCGTCCCCTCACACTGACTTAATGGTAGAAGGCATTTTATAAAATAATTGGGTTTATGAAGTCCATTTTCTGGGCTGTATCTTCCCAGATGAATACTTCTTACCTTTTTTTCCTGGTGGACAAGTAGATGTCTTACAGAACTGTCATACTATGCTTAGGAGAAAAGCCTAGTTTTGGGGGAAGGCTAATTTTACAACTATTAGAGCTTCTTGATTGTATCAAGGGCTGGACCTTGGGAAAGAATGCTGAGGGAGACTGAAGCAGTCTAGTCCCAGAGCTCCTATAGCTGCCTAAAAGCTGAGATGGGTCTTGCCAGAAGATGGAGTGGGTAGTGCCTTCACTAGGCCTGACTGTCTGATTCCCCAGTTCAAAAATCCTAAATACTGGTCCAATGAGGCTAACTAACATTTTCATCTGTTCAAACATTTATTGTTTCTTTGTGTTGGAAAATTGTTGTTCTGAAGTTTAGAATAAATTATTATAAACTATACCACCTTATTGTGTTATAGAACACTAGAACTTATTCATCCTCCTTAACTGTATTTTGTACTAATATCCAGCTTCTATCCTTCTGTCCCCTTCATTGCACATTGCATATCTATATAAAATTATCACACTGTACCATATTAATATGTACAATCACACATCGATTAAAAAGAAACCAAAATAAATAAGGGTGGAAATTCCATGAAAACAGGAGGGAGATCAGTGGAGTAGAGGAAGAGGATTGAAGGAGAGTGAGGAGAGATGGGAAAAGGGAGTGACTATGGAATGAAATTGATCAAATTATGCTATGTACATATATGAATATGCCACAGTGAAATTCACTTCTATATTTATTTTTAAAGCACTAATTAAAAAAAACTACAAATAAATAGAAGGAAGACCAGTAGAGTAGAGGAAGAAACAGGGGAGGAAAAAGAGGAGGGAAAGGGGAAGTACTGGAGATTGAAGTGAAGCAAATTATATTCCATGATTGCATGATTTTGCCAAAAATACATGTAAAACTATAATGTACCAATAAAAACTAAAAAATCTATAAACTTTTAAAAAATCCTATGGACCTGTTTCAGTATTTAAGGGCATTGTCTAGGAAAATGATTTTGACCCCTTCTGAAAAGACATCTTTCTTTCTGAAAGTTTTGGACGAGTTTCATTTTGAAAAGTGTGGCAATATTTTACCAGACAGGTCTGTGTGATGAAAAAAGGTCAGGGCCACAATCACTCTCTGAGTGCCTGTGCATCCCTCTCCTACACACTCATCTCTTTGTTGGCCTGGAAAGCCCAGGGTCTTCAATTGGCTTCCAAATCTCTCCTTCAAGGCCCCTAGGATGGTGTATCCCAGTCCTGTTGGATTTGTCCTCAGGTCTCCAAGAGTCAGAAAATCTGAGTTTCTCATTTCCATATCTTCTTTCTGTCCACATCCAATATGGAACTAGTCTGTGGTTATTTTTACTGAAAAGCTCAGAGTCATGAAAGATTGGACTACCCAAGGACATGGACACAGAGAGATGTGAACAAACTGGGGGAACACTGCAACTTTCCATCGCAAATTTCTACTCCAGAATTAATGAATCAGACTCTGGTGGTAGACCACGAATCTCTAGATTTTTTTAATTAAGGAGTTGAGTTGTTATACAATCATAGGTGCACATAAGGTAACAATGCATTTGATTCTAACCCACAGTGTTACCCCTATATTGCCCACCACCAGTCTCTTGATTCTTCTATATTCCCACCTACAGTAGTTATACATATACATATATATGTATATATACACAAGATTATGTATTTTCCAGAATTAAATGATTGTGCAAGTATTGTTTGGCTTCTCCAGGGAGGGGTTAAACAGTATGCTATGTTGTCGATTGTCTCCCTAGATCCCTCGCCACCATCCCTTCCTCTCTCCTTCCGCCTGCCTTTGCCTTCTTCCATCTCCACTCCTACATATCTATTTCCTGTAGATTATGTGTTGCTTTAACTTTGGTGAGTCTAGTACATAAGCTTGACCTTTTACCCAAGCCATTTACTTTCAAAGCCTGTAATATTGTTTCTAACACCTAAGTAGAATTCCATGGTGCGTGTGTGTGTGTGTACCAGAGGTTTTGAATCATTCATACAGTGAGGGACATTTGGGTTGATCCCATAATTTATCTATTATAAACTGAGCTGCTATGAACATTGATTTTGCTATGTTGCTGCAATGTGCTGATTCAAACTCTTCTTCCCAGAAGATGGATAGCTGAGTCAGACGGTAGATCAATCCCTAGTTTTTTGAGGAGTCTCCATACTGCTTTCCAGAGTGGCCATACCAGTATGCAATTCCACCAACAATGTTCTAGTGTTCTTAATTCCCCACAACCCCTCCAGCATTAGTTACTGTTTGTATTCTTCATCTTTGCCACACTGACTGGAGTAAGGTGAAATCTTAACGTAGTTTTGATTTGCATTTCTCTGATTACTAGTGATTTAGAATACTTTCTCATATATTCATTGGCTCAATAAATCTAGTTTTGACCAGTTCATTGAGTAATTCTCATACAGTAGTTTGTAGAATGTAAATTGGGGACCTAATTGCTTGATTAAGACTCTCTCTTCTCATTGTGACATTGTTGTTAAGTGGGAGCTCAAAAGCCCACAGAAGCCATGTAAGCACTTAAAGTGGCAGCTATACAGGATGATAGGGAATGCCCAGTATGGGCAAATGGGATAGTCCATGAATGAAAGTAATTTAGGTTCAATTTTCTTAGCATATTATATTAGTCCATTTTCTGTTCCTAATAGCATAATACCATAGACTAAGTAAGTTTTAAGGAAAAGTTATAAAAGATATGGTCCTGTCCTGATAAGGTCAAGGGGCTGCATCTGGTGACAGTTTTCTGAGGAGGCATAGGGCATCATATGCCAAGAGACTGGAAGTGTGTGTGTGTGTGTGTGTGTGTGTGTGTATAGAGAGAGAGAGAGAGAGAGAGAGAGAGATATTGAGGGCTCTTGTCTCTCTGTTCTTATTAAGCCACCAGTGCTCAATTATGGGGGCTCGATCCTGATTACATTATCAATCCTACTTACCTCTAAACACCACAGTTAGAATATGATTTCACCATATTAATATCTCACAGTGGGGATTAAATCTGACAAGAGTTTCAGGGGGACAAATCATATTCAAACCATAGCATATACTGACCAAGGCCAATCCCTTAAGTCCGAGTGGCATACAACTTGGCCTTAGAATGAGGACCCACATTATTCTAAGACCACCATTTTCTTTTTTCCTTCTGGAATATTTAAGGATCCTTTTTTCCTGTTCAGCATCATCTTACATATTGGAGAAAATTGTCTTTACATATTCATGCATACATGGATTTTGACAAAGTAAGTAAAGGCCAATCCTAGTCCAGAATCTCCCTACTTCAACCACTCCCCGCTCTCATGTCTTCTCAGTTTTACCCCCATGTTATAGATAGAAATAAGCATATACATGTGTGTTAATTTTTGAATTTTCTGATCTTCTCTGCCCACCTGTGTAGATGGGGTTCTCATGGGAGTTAAGAGTTCTCCATTGATGGTGAGAGGCCCTTGGAACAACAAGTTTAAAAATTTAACCACTTTGTTAATTAGAAAAATTAAGGCTCTAATCGAGAGGCGAGTTCCACCTATGTCTTTATTTGGCTTGCTACCAGGCTGTCAAAAGCCCTTAAAAAATTGATCTGGCATTGGCGCCTAGATTGGAGTGTTATGCTCAGATATAATTTTCCTCATTTATTGCTCTTACAGCTGATGGCAGCAGCAACAGACTAAAAATCATACAATATCCTGCTAGCACAGCAGCAAAGGCAAGACCCCCCCCCAAAATATGATTTCATATGTTGAAGGAGACATAAGTCCTTGAATCAATGATGGGTATGATGGAATGGATGCCTTGCTGACCTAAGACAGGGAAGCAACCATGCTGTTGCCCATCCCCATGACGGGTAAAGAGGTTATCACATTCCACAACCTAAGACAGATCCTGGACGCTTTCAAATAAAATAAATAGGGGGAATTGTTGGGTCTGCCCTTCACTCCATTTCAACAGCTGCCCTAGAGCGATGTTACTATTTCTACAAGTTCCTTCAGGAAGGGCTGCTAGGTCGTGCTTTGCTAGGCTTTCTAATTCTTATGCAAAGAGTTAGAGTGGGTTGGAATGGGCTGTTACCTAGTTGTTTGTCTGTACTCGAAATCTGCATAACCCCTGGCAACTCCCTTAGAAGGATTATTGATTCCTTGGCTTCTCCCCTCCTTATAAAAACCCTGTGTGCCTTGATAATAAAGGGATTCTGGGCTGCCAAAAAAAAAAAGAATTCTCCATTGCATTGATAACCCTCCTAATCCCTACCTCCCCACCCTGCCTCCCTCTCTTCTCCCCTCTGCTTCATAGTTATGGTTCCCCCTACTTATGTGAAATTTCACCTATGTTGAGTTTACTTTTTGAGCTTAGGTAACTTTCAACCTGTCTCAGATTTTACTCTAGCTTCCACATATGAGAAAAAAGCATTCCACTCTTAAGTCTCTGAGTTTGGGATATTTCACTCAGCATAATTTTTCAATCTCCATCCATTAGGCTGCAAATGCCATGATATTGTTCTCTCTAATAGCAGAGCAGAACTCCATTGTATATAGATATACCACAATTTTTGAAGCCACTCGTTCAGTGAAGGGCCTCTGCTTTGGTTCCATAGTTAAGCTATAGTAAATTGAGCTGCTATAAGCACTGATGTAGCTGTGTCTCTGTAGTATGCCAATTCTACCTTTTTTGGGAAAATACCCAGAAGTGGTATACCTGGGTCAGAAGGTGGTTTCAACCCTAGATTTTGAGGAGTTTCCACACTGCTTTCCAGAGTGGCTGTACAAGTTGGCAATCCAACCAAATTTGTATAGTGTTCCTTTCTTCCTACAACCTCTCCAGCACCTGTTATTGTTTGTGTTATTCATTTTTGCCACTCTGACAGGAGTGAGGTGGAATTTCAGAGAAGTTTTGGTTTGCATTTTTCTGATTGCTAGTGATGTAGATTATTTTCTCAAATATTTATTGGCTTTTTTGACCTCCTCCATTGAGAAGTTTCTGTTTAATTCCCTAGCCCATTTATTCATTGGATTATTTGTGGTTTTGGTGTTCAGTTTTTTTAGTTCTTTGTATATTCTGGCTAGGAGTCCTCTGTTGGAGTTGTAGCAGGGAATGATTTTCGCCCATTCTGCAGGTTCTCTCTTGACACTCTTTTTTTTAAATTTTTTTTCTCTCTCGACACTCTTGACAAGTTCTTTAGCAATACAGAAGCATTTCAGTTTAATGACATCCCACTCAAATTCTTGGCTTTAATTCTTGTGCTATGGGATTCTTGTTGAGGAAGGTGGTACCTGCACCTATGTCGTGGAATGTTGATCCTATTTTTTCTTCTAGCAATTGTACAGTTGCTAGTTTAATTTCTAATTCTTTGATCCATTTCATGCAGGGTGAGAGATAAGGATCTAATTTCAGTTGTCTGCCTATGACTGTCCAGTTTGTCCAGCACCATTTGTTGAACCTGTCTTTCCTCCACACTATATTTTTGCCCCCTTTGTCAAATTTCAGATGGTTAATGATTTGTTGGTTTGTCTTGTTATCTTCTAGTTTGTTCCATTGGTCTTCTTGTCTGTTTTGATACCAATACCATCCTGATTTTGTTACTATAGCCCTATAGTATGCTTTCAGGTCAGGGGTCAGGTATTGTGACACGGAATGTTTTTCCACCTACTCAGCTCTTCCACAATTTCTTCTTTAAATGTTTGATAGTTTTCATTGTAGAGACCCTTTATATCAGTAGATTAATTCTCAAGTATTTTATTCTTTTTGAAGTTATTGCGAATGGGATGGATTTTTTTATTTCTTCTTCAAGGAAATTGCTGCTGGAATATAGGAAAGCTATTGATTTATGAGTGTTGATCTTGTAACCAGCCACTTTGCAAAATTCATCTGTAAGCTCTAGAAGTCTTCTGATTGAGCTTTTTGGGCCTGCTAGATGTAGGATCATGTCATCAGCAAATAGAGATAGCTTGACTCCTCTTTTCCTATTTGAAGTCCTTCGATTTCCTTCTCTTGTCTGATATCTCTGGCTAGGGTTTTGAGGACTATATTGAATAACAGTGCTGAGAGTTAAGACCATTATTTTCATCCCAGTTGTCCTAACATTCAGTATGAATACAGAGCAGCTGAGGACTCAGGAGTCTCCCTTCTCATCTCTGACTCAAATTTGCCTTTCTGTTGAAATCTTCCCTGACACCATCACCCCATTTCCCTACTTCATTTTTATTCCTTTCCACTTATTGCCATCTGACATAGGTTTTGTTCATTTGTTGTTTTCCTGCTTTTCTTCTCCATGAGAATTTACATTTCATGGACTCTTGTCTATTTTGTTTGTATCACCAGGACCTCCCACATAGTGGGCATTTAAAAATATTTCTTCAGTGAATGCAGCCCCCTTGCCATTGTTTTTCATCTTGATTACTGAAGTCATGATGGTACCAGGAAAGGCATCAGCATCCCTCTCACTTTCCTGTGCCTGCTCTGCAGATAGAAGTTTTGCTGTTGGAATGGAGCTTCCTCCCATGCATACCCATTTTCCCCCAAGTCTCTTTGCATTATTAGAATTTTCCTTGACAAGTTTTAGAGATGGTTAAAATCTCCCAGTTTTCTCAGAGTCAGTCCTATCTGGAGGTAGAAGTGAGAGGAACGGATTGCACTGTCTGAATGTAGGAAGGAGTTTGGAGATTTTTACTCCAGATATTCCTTCTACCCAGGGTCTAGAACATAGACCCATAGGAACAGAAAGACAGTAGCAATCTGTGCCAGATTGGAGAGGGAAGAGCTGTGTGAGTGACCAGCCTGGGACATGTAGCTCAGGGATCACATGATGGCTTATCTGAGTGTATATGAATTTGTTCCCCCACATCTTACAGGTGAAGAAGTAGAGCCACAGGGACTTTAGAAATTTGCCAGTATTCCCTTCTCTCATCTTAAGGGCAGGAGAAAAACAGAATTTCTTTACTAAACCAAAATTTTAGCTTAATTACTTCTTAAATAATAAATAATAATATACATATGCCCTAAAACACTTTTTGAAAAAAGAAGAAGGAATTTAAATTTTGTTTAGAAGACAAAAATCTACTGGGAGGCTGGGGTTTGAATTGTTCCAAAGAGAACCAAAGATCTTCAGATAGACTTTTGATAAGTCTGTTTAAAATATAGGAGTCCAAGAGAATAGTGAGGAAGGACCTGGTCTCCCCAGTCAGAAAATAAATGAAGTCTAATGGGAGACATCAGAGCTTGTGTGTGGAACTTGGGGGTGATATTTCTGCAGTACATATTTGGCACTATGCTCTTACTCAGACAAAGCCATCCAATTGCTTATTTTCTATCTTGCTGGAAGCAGGCGTGAGCAGGCCAGGCTGTTTTAGATCATGGTTTACAGGCTGAGGATATGGAGCATTTCCAAGGTCCAAATATTTGAGGCTGATGCACCGTGTTCCCATTTGAAAGCCCAGGACTTCTTGGATGAGAATATTTCACATAAAACATGAAAATTCATCAGTTCCAAGTATCAGAGAAGTTGCAGACCCAGGTTCTTTCTTGATATGCCCCAAAGCATGTCCAGACAGCCAGCTGGAAAAGGCATGCAGCTTTTGATGCCAGGAGGTTGGTCTGCAGTGGTCACCCATGTCCAGTCCAGATGTGCTGGTGGCATCACTCCCTCACACCCCACTCCTAGGGCTAGATCTCCAAAAGGGCGCAACTGCAGAGAAGATCTGGGCTTCATTTGTGGGGTGGTGAGTCCTCACCCCAACACCTCCTTTCAGGGACTGGAAGGAGGTAAGGCTGATCCACCAGAGCATCCTGGAATGTAACTCAGTCTTTGGAATGGGTTCCATATTGCATAAGGACAGTATCTGCTCAATTTGCCTTTTTGAGTGTCCTTGATTTTGAGTTGAAGGGTCAATGACAGAGTCTAAAAGAATGGTGATTCTCTACAGAGGAGAGTAAAAGGTTATTTACAGGTACCTCTCCGTGCTGCCAGGATGGATGCTACTAAGAGAGGATGCTGGAAAGAAGAGACCGTAGGGGTAAATGAAGGAGAGACAGTGGTATGAATGAAAGCTAAGCCCAATGCCCTGAGAATTGGAAACTGAGCACAAGTTGGAAACATTCCTCTCTGAAGGAAATTTGCTGCATTGTTCAGGTATTAAGAAAGGAATACTGTAGGGATGACAGTAGGATTCATTGTCAACTTCAAAGATGAGTATCTAAGCCCAGTTATGACCACCAGGGAAGTTGAGGCACCTGAAAGTTTAATAGGGTTATTATCTATGTTTGCCTTCCACCTTATCCATTCATCCCAGACTCACTCCCGAATGCCAGGTCTGTCTAACTGCCTTCTTGGTATCTCCACTCATGTGTCTAACAGGTGACTTACATTTCATTTGTTCAATAACAAGCTCCTGACCCTTCCCATCCATACATTTTCTTCCCATATCTCAACTAGTGGCAAACCAATCTTTCCAGGGGACCAGGTAAAACATTTTCTAGTAACCCTGGTCTATTTATTTTTGTTCAAACTGTACATTTGATCCATCAGCTGAACCTTCAAAATATACTGGAATCTGCCCACTTACAGTCTCCACAGCCAACCTTCTTGTCTGAGTCTCCATTATCTCTTAGCAGCAGTGCTGTGGCAGTTGCTTATCTGGTCAATCACTCCTCACCATCTGTTCTAAATATAGCAGCTAGAACAATTAACTGAAGAGCTCAGGTTGGATTGTACCATTCTACTGTACATCATGCAATGTCTCAGAGTAAAATCACAGTCCTGACTATAGCTATAAGGCACTGCATGCTCAGGTCTTCTGCCCTCTCAGTGACGTTATTCCCCTCCATCTGTTTTTCAAGTTCTTGCCTCAAGACCTTTGTTCTTGCTGCACATTTTTTATTCTGCTAGCTTACTTGAAGCAGTCAGATAACAGCTTCCACCAGTTCCATGATGGTAGAGGCCTTGATGATTTGTCCAGTCTCATAGTGGGTGGGGGAGACATGTTGGTACATGTCCACAGCCCATCACTCCTTGCCTTTCCAGTGGATGTTGATGGCTTCCTACTGAAAACACCTGGCACTTTCTACTTGTTTTGCTCAAGGCTTTCATGGAACAGACCAGGTGGAACTGGAAATTCTCTCCAGCTTCCTTGCCCTTAGTATGGTACAATTCTGAGTTATATTTGACGTAGTCTTCCAGAGTAACCCAACCCATAGCATTAGCTGTTAATAACACATGTGTTATTTCCCTCCTTCCCTTCCCTGTCTCCCCTCTCTGCTTTCTCATGTGTTTATTGGGGTCACTTCCAAACAGGCCACTAGTTCTCAAATTCCCATCTCAGAAGTGACTTCTGGGAACCAAATGAAGGTAATGATTTCAAGACTCTGCTAGTGGGATGCCATCCAGGGAGACAGTCCAAATGGCAAGTAACTGTCACCCTATGACTAGAAGCTCGGGGTGCAAAGTCTACCTTTCCAAGAGAAAATATTGCTCATGTCCTCAACATAGGCAAACAATTATAATAGGTCTCAGAATGAGGAAAAAAAAGATATTTCATGGAGGCCAAGAAAGAGGTCCTGTTGAGAGCCCATGTAGTCTTTCTCTCTTTGCTTTTCTCTGTTAATGGACCATCCTCATGGGGGTTAATGACTGAAGTACTGATCTCTCAGGGGAGGAGAACTTTATATCCAATTCAAGAATGCTAGGATATCAGAGCCCAGGTTTTATAGTTCATACTGGTAGCTATGACTGTGGGCATTTCAAACTTAATGACTTAAAACAATCACATTTATTTAACTTGTCCTGAGAAATTACAGTGTTATGTCTGTCATATCCTGTTGGAGGGTGTTACAAAGATTCGCCCACATTTGGCCATTGTTGACAATATAATATACCACACAAATCTTTGTTTTGAGGTCTATTGGTGTGATATCCTTCATGGCCCAAAGTTTCTAGTCTGCAGTGAAAATACCCATGCACAACTGAAACAGACTCTGGCTAAAGATAAAAGAACAGATGGCCTTGGCTGGGCCAGAGCTGGAACCTGCTTTGTTCTACCAGCAGGTTGGTCTCCTTCCCAGCCCATGTTTTCATGAGTTCCTACAGTGCTTTGCTGCTGCTGTTATTGAAGAGGAAGAAGTGCTGTCAATTGGATATTGAATGTCCCCTAATGGCCTATGTATTAAAAGCTTGGTCCCCAGCCTATGGTGCTTTTGGGAGTGTGGTAGAAACTTTAGGAGGTGGGACCTAGTGGAAGGAAGTTCTGTTATTCTGTATGCACATGACGGGGATATTGGGACCCTGGTCCTTCCTATTCCTCTCTCTTTTCTTATTGCACCATGAGGTGAGCAGCTTCCCCGTCACGTACTTCTGCCATGGTGTGTTGCCTCACCACAGGTCCCAAATCAATGAGTCTAATTGACCATAGACCAAAACCTTCATACTCTGAGTCAAAATAAACCTTTCCTCATTTTAAGTGGATTACCTCAGATAGTTTGGAATAGTAATAGAAAGCATAGTAATACAGGGAGATTTTTTGATAGTAGAAAAGAAGGAAAGATGAAATATAAGGAGGAATGGTAGGGAGTAGATTTCCTTCCCAGTCTCGGGACTATTTGAAACCCCTACTTGCAGATTCAGAGACAGAAGGTGAAAGATCTTGTATTTCTCAGGCATTTATGTGACATGGTGTGCTCAAAGTAACATGTTTCAGGGTCTGGGCAATGAAGAGAACCATAGAACTGGGGGCCTGGAATCCTGTTCTGCTTGAAGACCATGGAAACTAGGGCATGGGCAGCTCTGAGACGTGGGACATATTTGAATTTGTCTATAGAAGTCAGATGTTGGCAGTGATGGCCAGAGGCTGTGACAAGTGACTGTAGCAGAGGAATATGGGCCAGTTTGTCCTTTTATATATGTAAAATACCATCTGGGAACACCCCAAATAATGGTTTGAGAGTAAGAAAGACTCATGTCCCTACATCACCAATTACAGGCTTGATGCTGGGAAGGGGCTTGTGATATGTGTCCTTACCATGTTAAGTTGAAGGTGTTTGGGGAGAGTAATAGAATATTAAAAATGCATTGCATAATTGCATAGCTGTATCTGGTAAATTGTGATGGCAACTGTGTTTGTGTGTGTGTGTGTGTGTGTGTGTGTGTGTGTGTGTGTAGGTGTGTGCACATGTGCATGCATGCATGGCTTAGAAATGAAAGACAATAATCAGGTGTGTATGATGAACATTTTCACCAAGATCTTGAGTAATTTTCAAGCAGTATGTCTACCACACAGCACACTGTGATAAAGGAGACCCTCTTCTACGGTATGTCTGCTACATCAAGAAGTCTGTCACCTCTGTGACTGGTATGTGAATCTCAGTAGGAAAAGGGAACATGGGAATTTTGACTGAAAAGTACTATATGGCTTCAGTGTTCCACTAGGGAAGATGTCATGTTCCTAGAGACATCTTGGGGACATTGCAGCAGTCCTGGGCCACTCTAGAAGGCACTTGCTGTTTTGTCGCATGGACTATTAACAACATTTACAGGGTAATTGGCAATTCCTTTAGGAAAAATGATTAGATTTCTGAATGCTACAGTGTCCAATATACTTTTATCATTTAAAAATGTGTCATTAAGCAAAATACTTGTTCACTTTTGACAATCAAAGAAGAGTTTGGGCTAGCAAATAGAGTCAAATCACCCTAAATTTTAACAATTAGATATACTCAATATTAATAGTATATTTGAGCAATACATTAATATATTAAATTATAAGTGCTGTATCCCCCTCTTTTCCTCTTTTTCTGAGAAGAGAGGTGTTTTTTCTTCTCTATGGGGAGATTGGTGATAAAGGAAACTGGACAGGCTGAGAAACCAAGATGATCTATAGAAGAAAGAGTGTGAAACACCCTAAGAAGCAGGAAACAAGAGATAAGAAAAGTATGGAGGAGCACAGCAGAGGAGAGGAGAAGAGAGCATGACATGTGAAGAAGAAAAATTCAAAAGCTTGGAGTTTTTGAAAAGATAAAAAAGAGCACAAGGGGATATGAATGTAATTATAGTACTGAGCAGAATGTTGAAGAAAGGAAAGGATGGTAAAAGATAATTATTAAAGAAATACTTGTTAACACATGCCATCAGAAAAATTATGAAAAATTGACATTATCTTTAAATTCTGGCTTAATGTTGAGAGCAGTTTTACAGCATGAATAGGATCTAGTATTTTTTTTAAATTCGTGTGTATGTGTATAATCCAATATTGTTATAGTTTGGATATGAAGTGTCCCCAAAAAACTCCTGTGTTTATAGGATGTGAAATTATTAGATTAGGAAAGCTATAACCAAATCAGTGGATCAATTCATTAGATGGATTAACAATTTGATGGATGAACTGAGTGGCAACTATAGGCAGGGGAGGCTCAGCCAGAGGAGGTTATGTCACTGGGGGCCTGCTTTTGAGGATTGTGTTTTATTCCTGGTTCCTTGTACACACACTCTCCATCCCCTTCTTGCATTTTCTGTGATTCCTGAGCAGCTTTCATCTTCCATGTTCTTTTACCATAATGTTCAGTCTCACCTTGGGCCCAGAGCAATGGAGTCAGACTATGGACTGAGCCCCTGAAACCATGAGCTTAGAATTAAATTTTCTGAGTGGAGTAGGGTGAAATTTTAGTGTAGTTTCAATTTGCATTTCCCTCATTGCTAAATATGTTGAACATTTTCATAATGTATCTGGTGGCCATTTGTGTTTCTTCTTTTGCAAAATTTCTATTAGTTGCTTTGTCCATTTATTGATTAGGTTATTTTGTTTTTTTATGGCATTGAGATTTTTGAGTTCTTTATATATTCTGGATATATAATCCCTTGTCAGAGGAGTAGCTGTCAAAGATTTTTCATATTCTGTAGCCTTGCTCTTTACTCTCTTAATCATTTTTTTTGCTTTGCAGAAGCTTTTTAATCTGATGACATCCCACTTATTGATTCTTGGTTTTATTTCTTGAGCTTTAGGTGTCTTGTTGAGGAAGTTGGTGTCTGCAACTATATAACGGAGTGTTGACGCTATGTTTTCTTCTAGCAGTTGCAAGATTTCTGATCTAATTCTTAAATCTTTGATTCATTTGATTTGACTTTTGTGCACGGTGAAAGATAGGGATTTAATTTCATTCTTCTACATGTAGATATCCACTTGGAAATTTACTCATCCATGAAGAATGAAATAATGGCATTTGCCAGTAAATAGATAGAAATGGTTAAAATCAGGCTAAGTTAAGTAAAGCAGACTCAAAACATTGTGTTGAATGTTTTCTCTCATATGTGGAAGTTAAAACAAAACAAGTGAAACAAAGCATTGGGGGAGAAGATTTGATATTATAATGATATAGGGAAGATCAGTGGAGTAGAAGTAGGAGAATGAGAAGGAGAGAAGAAGTAGGGAAAAGGAAAGAAATATGGAATAAATCTAACAGAATCATGTTATATGCATATATAAATGTAACAAAGGGAATTTCTCCTTTATGTACATGTAGAAAGTACCAATAAAAAATAAATGAATAAAAGAGTGAAAGGAAGATCAGTAGAGTAGAGAAGAGGGGAAAAGGGGGAGGGATGAGGAGAGGAAAAGGGAGGGGGGTGGAGATTGACATAGAATTCCTTGTATGTATAATCTTATCAAAAGGAACCCAAATAACATGTATAAGTATAACCCTCTAATAAAAAAAGATGAAAGATAAAAAACTCTTTTTATCCTCTTGTTCTTATCAAGTGATTTGGTCACAGTGACAAAAAGCCAACTAGGACAAATATAATTGAAAAATCAAAGCAGCATCTTATTTTATACATTGTTTTGTGATTTGTTTTTTTCCACTTAAAATATGTGTAGAACAAAATGACCACAGAATATTTCAGTGTGTGAATGCATCACAATTTCTTAGATCAACACTCAATTTAGCATTTGGATTACTTCTTTTTATTTTTCTTTCTTTTCCTACTATTTTATGCTTAGCAATAAATAACTTATGAGTAAAATATTCATGAAATGTATGTGATTTTTAAAATATATAATGATTTTCTTCATATCCATTTGTTGAAGTAAATTTACTGTCCCAAAGGGAATAAAAAATACATCTTTGGGGGGGTACTAGAGATTTAACCCAGGGGCACATTACCACTGAGCTATATCCCCAGCACCTTCCCCTTTTTAAATTTACTTTTTATTTTGAGACAGGATCTTACTATGTTCCTTAGGGCCTTGCTAAGTTGCGGAGGCTGACTTTGAATTTGTAATCCTCTTGTCTCAGACTCCTAAGCCACTGGGATTACAGGCATGTGCCATTTTGCCCAACCAAAATATGAATTTTACTATCCATTGCTGAACTGCTTATAGGAAGCTCGATGAGTTATTGACCTTTGTTAGCATGGCTTTTCATCTACTGACTGTAAACTAACTTCTCTTATTCTGTAACTATATCCTGAGAGTAAATCAACTAGAATGTAGCACCAGTAAGGCACTGGCCCTCTCTGATTTTGACATATAACTAAAGCTCAGTAAGTGTCTTTGGATGGATGAATGATGGATGGATGGATGGATGGATGGATGGATGGGTTTGTATTTCTGAAGGACAATGTTTCTACTAGCTCAAACCCTTTACAATCTGATATACTGCCAACCAAAAAGATGGGGATTACTGCTAATATCCTCATGCAATTGGTCTTGGTCCAAACATATTGCCATTTGGCAACCAGTAATTCCTTCTAATTTAAGAAAGTAGTTTCTTCACTTGAAAATATCTAATTCCAGAAGAATCTACCATTCTCATAATGGATTATAGTACCTGGGGAATTGGTTCCCAATATCCAGCACATCTTCCATATTAATGTCTGTATTGATAACTTTATTTTGGAGTGAGGTCACCTGAGTAAATTTTTTCTTCTTTAGAGAATACATCAAGCAACCTTTTGGACTTTCTTTAAAATTCTGTGTTATGAAGATTGAGGGAGAGGATGGACGTGAGGCATCTGGAAAAGAATTGGCCCTCAGAAATGGTGGGTGTTACTGGGATCATGCCCATTATTCCTCAGGGTCTTAGACTCCTCCATTCAGGAAAAAAATAAAACCAAAACCTTTCTTTTTTTCTTTCATTTTGTTAGGTTCTGAGTTTAATACTAAGTTGCTATGTTTTAGAAGTATTTTTCCTCCATTTTATGATTCAGGAAAACTGGGGTTTGGAGAGGTAAGGTGACATTTCTGCTACTCACAATTATGAGCAGGTTACTTGACTGGAGGAGAGGATTCATATAACATCAGTTTTAATCACTGGGAAAATGCCACCTTGAGCATAGAGGCCCTATTGTCCCATCAGCACAGAGCTGCTGTGTCTCATGGATGTTGTTGATTGACTAGATGCTTGTGACATCTCTGGTGAGGGTAGAGCCATTTCATCACAGTCTTTCTGACATCCGGGCAAGCAGAGGCCAGCCAGACAAGGTGTGATAACTCAGGCTAGACACTCCATAAACATGAAGTTAACTCTTTTCTTTTTCTTTTTTCAAGACAGAGGGACAGTAAGAGAGAGAGAAAAAATAATCCATATAAATATGACTTTTTGTTGCTCCAACACTTCAGTGTGTATGTGATGTTGGGGGTTTTGAACTCGTATACTTGAGCGTGCCAGGCAGATGCTGTAACTGCCAGCCACCATTCCAGGCCCTGAAGTTAACTCTTAAAAGTTCTTTTATCAACATAAAAAGAGGAGCGTGTGAAGAAAAGACAGTAGTCAAGGTTTGTAGCATTGTGTTGAAGGTAAAATGCTCATCCTGAAAATGAAGCCAACTGGAGAGGCAAGGTTTATTATTTTGATTCTAGGTATGAATCTGGCACTTTATTTGGCTTGGATTTATGTTCAGTGATCTCTCAGTATCCACAGGGTATTGGTTGCAAGACCCTGCATGCGTGGGTGCCATAATCCATGGATATTCAAGTCCTTTTTTTTTTCTTTTTTAAAAAGAGAGAGCATGAGTGAGACAGAAAGAGAGAACCAATTTTATTTATTTCTTCATTTGGTCTTAGTTCTTCCAACACTTAGTTGTGTATGTGGTTCTGGAGTTCAAACCAGGCTCCTTACACACACTGGGCAAGAGCACTAGCACTGAGCCACTGCCCCAGTCCCTCAAGTCCTTTATCAGAGGATGCAGTATTTGCATCACACACATACACACACACCCTTATGTATACTTTAAATCATCTCTAGATTACTTAGGATGTACAATACAGTGCAAATGCTATGTACACTATTGTTTTACTCAGTGTTTAGGGAACAGTGATAACAAAAAATATCTCTACCTGTTCAGACGATTTTTTAAAAAAGATATATATATATGTGTGTGTGTGTGTGTGTGTGCGCACACACACATAGATATAAAAATTTTGTTTTAATATTTTTGAATTCAAGGTTGTTGAATCTATGGGTGTGGGATCAGCAGATTTGGAGTACCCAACTGTAATTCTCAGTTAATTCCTGGGCTGAAGCAATATAGCAAGATCCTCTAGCCAGGCACAAACATTTGTTATGTCCTTTCACCCCTTTACTCTAATCTGCTTTTCCCAGTGAAGTCAGCAACGATGGAAAAGTGAATTAGCTCAAGTTGACTGGTGCTTCTGTTGAATGTGAGTTTTTGCTCTTGTGATCAAACCTCAAGAGTCTAAATAGCAGCTGTACGTATTGTGGTGTGAGGGATAATGGCCAGTGGTTTGGGGGAAAGGCTTTTGATTTTTTTCTGTCATCACTGACCTCTCCACTGCTCCAGCAGGGTGTATTGTGTCACTGACTTACCTAGAGGTCTGCTGGGTAAACAGGGCAGAGCAGCTGAAAGAGAGGCGGCACACATATGTGCACAGGCATATACATCACATATACGCAGCAAAGAGCAGTTTGCTTTCCACAACTCTTCAAAGTTGAATTTTCCCATTTATAAGTAAACAGGTGCTTGAAAGATCACATCTGTGTGGCAGACATCATGTTTGCAGTCTTCCCAAGAGCTTGACAAGATGCCTGGTTCTTGACCCATCATGACTTTGAGTGAGTCGTTTAACCATATAGACCTTGATTTCCCTTAAGTATAAAGTGGAGATTAATGGTATCTAGGTTACGTAATATATTTAAAGTGCCCAGCACTTAATGGGCACATGATTAATTCTCAATTCCATCTTTATTTCTTCATCATCAATTTCTTTTCCAATGCTTTGGACTGTCTAACATGGATGCCTGGTAGACAACTAATTATAAAGACAGTTGTTGCAATTTGTGCTGGTTTGAATTGCTGCCTTTTCTAAGGCATCCAAGGTCATTTTCTTAGGAAGTCTGAGAGACAAACCTCAGACTGTGTTCATTCTTTTCCAGATGGAAAATGGAAAAATGTGGCCAAGCATCCAAATGTTTGGTCTATAAAACACTCAAAACATTCAGATGTTTGGTATTGGGAGAACAAGGTGCCATCTAAGCATGTGAGTGTCATAAAATCAACTGACCCTAAGGATCTTTGGTTTCATTCCAGTAACCTAAGAGAAATAACTTAGGGCTTTTGATTCAACTCATTTCTTCTCTTCCTGAGAAAAATTGAATTTTCTCCTTAGTCCAGAAGATTAAAAAGAAGGTTGTATTGAAATCAGTTGATTTGCAGTGGTTAGATGAGGTTCTTAGAAATTATATAAATATATAAGTATTCACATTTTTATATTGGCTCCTTATTTTGACCAAACTTGGCCCACAGGAAATTCTGAATTTACCTTAAAGAAAAAAGAAAATAAATTAGTTATTTTAAAGATTATACAGTTTTTCATCTACATGTTAGCTAAAGAAATTTTATTTTTTTTTAGCATATAGATTTATTTCCAATGTTATTCACAAATGGAAGTCACAGTATTAAATATTAATATTTAACAAAACCACATGACAATCTCACCATTAATGTTGTCTTCATCCATGGAGTCAGAGAGGCTGTTGAACATATGAGATCCTCCTGCAGTTCCATATAGCCCGAGTTCGTCACACCTCTCATTGTGGATTGGGCATTCTGACTTTTGGATCAGCCATGTGACTTGATTTAGCCAATGGTATGTTAGGACAGGTGATGTGGAATGCAGAAGCTTAAACAGTGCTTCTGTATTCGGACTTGCTCTCTTGCTGCTCTTTCAATAACCATGAGAACAAACCTGAGCTATCTTGCTGGAGTGTTATTCATGAAACAGAACCACCTCTTCCTTCTTCCCAGCTGATGATCCTTTCATTCCATCCATCATAAACCTGCTGATAAACTTGTGAGTTTAGCTGAGAGTAGTCAGACAACCCAGACTAGATCAGCTTCATGAGCAGACTTAACCAAGATCAGCAGAGAAGCCAGAGGAACCATAGCCTTGGTATCTGAAAAAAAAGCAAATATTTTTACTAATGATATGTGTAAAAATCTTGATATTGTTATTTCAAAATACATGTATGTGTAATAAGAGATAAAGCAAATGAATAACTGAAATATTATAATTGTATTTTCCCTGTTGTCATTGGAAACTTGGAATCTTTGTATAGGAATACTATATACAGATGTAAAATAAAGCAATTGATTAAAAAATAAAAGAATAAATAGTTGTTATTTGAAGCTGTTGAATTGGGAGTGTTTTGTTACTCAGCATGACAATGGAAACTGATAACTGATACACTGCTATATCTATCATCTGTGTTTTGAAATCGAACGGCCTCACATTAGCTGCATGACAAGGTGCATGTTACTTATTATTTTTGAATACCATTTTGTTCATCCAAAATGGGGAGAAAAATCGTTACTTTCTGGCAGGATGGCTGAACAGTTTGCTATGGCTTATAACTGGACAGCTCATTTAATAAATAGCAGCTACAATGGCCCTCCCTTCATCCTTACTAGTAGCAAATGGAGAGAATGAGGCAGTTGATATCTGGTTACATCAGTGTGGATTTTACAGACATATTTAAAGTCCTGGAATGTCCTGTTTGGAAAACAAGAATTTTATACCAGGAAGTAAATATAATTTTTTAATCTGAATTTTGAACTCAGTTTTAATTTTTTGTTCTTTAAATGAGGATAAGGTAGAGATCAAAGAAACCTAGAGAAATTTCTAGACTGAGTTAGTTTCCTTAATCCTGAACTTTAGGCTAACCAGGCAAGATTAGCTGATAGTCTCTTAGCAAGGATATTTGAGTTGTGAAGGGAAAATTATATAGTGCAGGAAGATAAATCTCACTACCTCAGTGGGCCTGTGGATACAAGAAATCGGTCATCTGGGCCCCTATGGTTGGCTGGTGGAATTGTGGAGTTGTCCTTTGGGGTTAGGTCTGTGTTTGCACAGGAGAGCAGTCCAGAGTATGGTCATGTTTCCACCATGTCCCACTATGTTTCCGTACTATGATACTTCTTCATTCCAAAGTTCTTGTTCAATAGAATTTCTGCTTTGTGAAGAATTTATACAAGTTAGAGTCTGGCTGAACATAGATCCTTATTAAAGAATTGCTGGATGAACAGATGAATGAATGAATTCAGTCTTGCCTCGAGATAGTCAGCTTTTTAAAAACAGATTAAAATGTCAATGAAGCAGAGTTAGAGTCTTAGCATAAACATACAAAAAGAGATGCATTGGGAACCAGTTTGTTCAATTAAAATAACTTGCCTTGGTCACCCAGGCAGTGATGTGCAGATTTAGAGATGTGTCCAGGGCAGTAATCCAGCTGTCCCATCTGATATGTCAGCATCTTTTCCATTCTGGCTTGATGGTACCAATATTCCTTTATTGTATGCCAAGTTATAATGTGTGACCCATGTAGTGTGTAGGGTTGGTCTTACATTCCTAGCATTTTATTTTATTTATTTTTTTTCTTATAACATTTATTTTTATTGTTTTATTTTAAATTGCAACAGTAAAATGTACCTTCAACAATACAACTCAGTCAAGCCAAATGTAATAAATGAAAATCCCCATTTACACACTACACTCTACATGAATCTGCTGTATCTAGAGGGGACCATTATTGAAGTGTAGTGTGAATGAATGTGTGTGTGTGTGTGTGTGTGTGTATGTATGAGCATACACTTGAGGATTTATTTGTAGAATTATTAAGATTTATTCCTCTGTAATTTCTTAATCACTAAATGAAATATCTCATGTCCCATTGGCAATTCACATAAATCCATCTTCTAAACACACATGAAATGGTTTACCAACTTCCTTTGTTAATTATTCATATCTGGTTTTGTTATAAGGATTTTGTGAGGCCAATAAAATAAATTAGAGAATTTTTCAGTTTACTAAGTTCTGAAATAAATAAAGATACATTCCTAGCATTTTAATTTCTATGTGTATATTTTTTCTTTTGGAAAATTTCTCAAGTTATCAGAATTCCCTTAAGGACCCCATAATCATAGATATATTTATAAATGGACATATTTATATCATACAATCTAGATTATATATGTATATATCTATGTCTATATCTCCATATATAATATCCAGTCACCATACATACTAACATTCTGTAGCTGTCAATTAAGCTCTGCCTGTCTCACTGAAGCCTCATTGTTTCCATGGTAACTAATGCACTGCAAAGTGGGGAGTAAAAACAGGAACTTGATAGAGGATTAAAATCAAACAAACATAAGCAATGACATAAATAAATCTGTCATTGGATAGGAGGGCACATAGCATTTTTAATTGATGCCTGCTTAGGAAAACCTGTACATCTGATTCGAGGCTTTGCTATTCACAGCAATTAAAAACTCTGTAGCATTCCTGGGCATCCTGTCTCCTTGATGATGCAGATGTGTTAAAAAACTGCTTCCTGTTACTGGCAGAGGTGTTGAATTGAGATGTTCATGCTTCTAGTCTTCCATTTGCCTGGAGACTTCGAAGTCTATAAGGAGGTTTCAGCACTCTACCACTGGCATTTTCCTGCTAAATCAGCCATGAAAATTAGGGCCTGCCCACATGCCTAGGGCATGTCAAAGACTTGGCCAGACTTGCAGAGAAATGAGCTAGTCAACCACTAAGGACCTTGGGGAGTTGGGTTCCTGGTGCAAACAGAACTTGTTCTTTTTTTCTTTCCTGTTTTGAGTTTTCTCTCCTTTCTTTTTTTCTTTTATTTCTAACTCTTTGATTTTGCTGTGGATGCTTCTAGTACCTACCTTCCTGTGAGCACCTTACGAATGTGGTCTTTATGGATTGCCCATACGGCTATTACACTTGGAATTTTGTTGCTGCAAGAGCTTGCTTTACTCTCCTTAACACATTGCAAACGCCATTCTCCCAGCTCCAAGCACAGTGAACAATGTATACTTGATAAATTAGTCTAAGTTGGTAATTCTTAAATTTTAGCATGTGTTTTAGTCCGTTTTTCACTACTGTGACTAAAAGAACTGACAAGAACAATTTTAGGAGGAAAAGTTTATTTAGGGGGTCACAGTTTCAAGGTCTTAGTCCATAGAAGGCTGGCTCCTTTCCTTAGGGCTTGAGGTAAGGCTGAACATCTTGGTAGCAGAGTGCGGCAGAGGGAGGTAGGTCAAGGGATGGTTCCAGGAAGCAGACAGAAAGAGATTCCACACCAGATACAAAATATATATCCCAAATGCACGCCCACAATGACCCACCTTCTCCACTCACACCCTATCTGCCTTCAGTTGCCAGTAATCCCATAAGAGGATTAACTCACTGATTGGGTCAAGGCTCTCACAACCCAATCACTTCACCTCAGCGTTTTGCATTGTCTCACATATTGAACTTTTGGGGGACATCTTTGATCCAAACCAAAACAGTATGTATCAGAATCTCTTGGATTTCAGGGATTACCTCCAGAACTTCTGATTTAGTAAGGCTAGAGTCAGATGGAGACTTTAAATTTGCATTTCCAGTAAGTTCCCAGGTGAAGCTGATGCTGCTGAACCAGGAATTACACCTTTAGAACCACTTGTGTAAATCAAACACAGACTCTTGTTGAAATGATGCTTTGTGATTAATTCCTTTAGCATCTCACCCCCTCCTCTCTTTCTCCCACCCCCCTTTTCCTTTTTAGCATAACTTCTATCATGTTGCACACAATGGCTTAACCGCCCATTACTATTGTGAACATTTCTCTATGGTGAGTGAGTGTTCTCAAGCCCCTGTGCAAACTGGCTCTGAAAAGTAAAATCTCACTTAAGGGCAGGGTTGGTGAGGAAAAGGGTTTTACTTTCTCTGAACAAAGCAGAAGTAATCTGAGAGTTCTAGCTGGAAAAGCCACGCTCACCAGAGACTGATTACACTTACCTGAGGTCAAAGATCATCAAGACAAGCACAGTTCAGATTCTGATTGTTGGGATATGCTCAAACAGGACATCTCACTACTGGTGAATTTAGCTATATCCTGGAGGACGGCCAGGGCCCAAGATTCACTCTGCACAAATCAAGGAAACATTTTCTGAAGTCCAGGAGAGCAGGTTCAGACTGAGTGCTCCAGTTCCTGTTCCTGGACCTTGAGGAACTGGTGGAGAAAACTCTCAATGCTGAAGTGTGAGTTGGGGCACAGAAAGCCTGGTGTGGATATGGAGACTGCTTCCTTAGAATTCAAAGGTTTATCCATGGGGGATGGGTGTTTGTACATGAAGAAAGTGCTAAAAAGAGTTGCACCTCCATTTTCTGTGATCTTGGATAACAAAGTATTTGATTTTAATAGAACAGTTTGTCCTTGAAAGAGAACTTTGTGGCATCCCCCAAAGGCACTGAAGAATCCAGAAAGGATATGTAAGATTTCAGCCACATCATAGGGCACAGTTCATCCAAGCACCAGGGTATAAGTTCAACCCAGACATGTGTGAGTATGCGTGCATGTGTGTGTACACATTTGGGGTTTTTTAATACCCCTAGGGCAAGTTTCTCCCAAGGGGCTCCAGGGCCCATGATTAAGTACCCAGCTGCTATTCATTCAGGTTGAAAATTCTGGAGTGCCATGTATGTTTCCCATTGGGGCTAAATCCTATTACTCAGCAAGGATTTCAGTAACACACCCTTTCATTTATCTTTCCTCCTTCCCTATATCACTTACACACCCTGCTCCCCCATGCCATTAGGATTACTCCTCTGAAGAAATGACCTGTACCCAAGTCCTTATCTGGAAAGTGTTTACTTTAGGCAGAATCCAAAGTGACATAGTTTGTTTGCTGTCTTCTGGATAGCTATAGAATAACAAACAGCTATGACCCCACATTCTAAGGGGCCATCATCAGCTCTCCAGATACTTTCCCAAAACTCACAAAAATCACTGAGTAGGAGTGGAGGATGCCAAAAGAAAGGGCCATTCTTGGAACTGGGTTCATGGAAGCCTAGTATTCCAACAAGAGCTTAAGAGTTGCTGAATGTGTATGGGGAGAGGAAAGAACACAAGAAAGATTTCTGGCACCAATCAGGGCAGTTCTTTGCTATCTAATTGAAGTATGGAATTCTCAAATAAGAAATTTAAAAACATGATTCTGTTGCTAAAAATATTTCAGAGCTACTGGGTTAGGAATTGTTATGATTTGGATGTGTGATGTCCCCCAAAGCTCCTGTTACTGCAGGAATACTCAGAGGCGAATTGATTAGATCAACCTAATTGGTCCAGTTTGAATGGGCTAACTGGGTGGTAATAGTAGGCAAATGGAGGAGGTGGGTCACTGGGGTTGTGTCCTGGAAGGGTTCACTTTTCTTGTGGCTCCTTCCCCTCTCTAATTCCTGATCCTGCCATGTGTTGAGTTGCTTTCCTCTGTTGGGCCCTTCTGCCATAATGTGCTGCCTCACCTTGGGTCCAGAGCAATGCAGTTGGCCATCTATGGACTAAGACCTCTGAAACCATGAGCCCCAACTCCTCCTCTAAGTTGATAGGAATACAAAAGGTGACTAAAATGGGAGGTCAGAAAAGGAGTAAGATGCTCCTTTTCAACATATTTGCTCTATGTTTGGCCCTATCTTTGTCAGAAAAACATTAGTGCACCATACTTGGGGTGCATATGGGAAGTTGAGGCCCTTAGCTTCAAGATGTTCTCACATTCTCTTTGATGGAGCTGGAGAGAAGGCTCAGGTACCAATGATGGTTATCCAGTAAACCAGACATCACTGTTTGGTGAGGTCAGGAGAGAATCACACAACATTCTCTCCACAGCATTCTTATACATCTAAAACAGGTTAGAGTGGTTAACCACTAGGGATAATAAGGATAGAGGTCAAAAAATGTATTGTACTCCCTCAATTGGATTTAGGGAAAAGTCTGGGTTCATAAGTAAGGGAGAGCTTGGTATTTCACCATGGTGTTTTTTGTTGTTGTTGTTGTTGTTTGCTTACTTAGAAACACACATAGCAAGCCTAAAAATATGCACATTGACTCATGTAGATGATGCAGATAAAGTTGAAAAGCAAGAGGTTGAAATACACCAGAATTAGGCTTAAATTTCATGGCATTTTTAGATGCAAAGTGCCTTCAGGGCAGTATTTCTCAGAGATTAGTGGGAAGATACCGGGCTGACGGCCTGGACCCCAACCCTAAAGAGTCTAATTCAATGTAACTGTTGTGGGTCCTAGCATGCTCCTTATGTTATTTGTTGGGCAGCCAGACTTGGGAATTATTTCTGTATTAGGGTGTGTTAGTCTGCATTGTAGATCATTCACAGAAAGAGCACCAAGGTCAATTCTGGCATCTTGAAGGCTGTGGGGAACCCAAGGGCAGCCTGCATCCTCCTGGGCTTGGGAGACACAGCAGCCCTCATGCTTTCAGTGCAATGCCTGGAGTTATCTAATGGGAGCTTTCCACGATGGAGATTGGAGAGCTGGTTAATGCCCAAATCAGACTGAAAGAAGCTGCAGTGACCTTGCTTGCAGCTCTATCATATCAAGTTGAAAATTTCTCAGGGGAGTAGTCAAGACAATTGCTCTCCTTGCTGCTCTAAAGCCATGTATCATCCCTCCTCCCTGATGAGATGTCGAGGACCTATCTGTACTTGGTCCTATTTCATTATGGACAAAATAGAAATGTAAACCAAGGAAGGTGTTGCTCATAGTGGAGGTGAGATCCTAGGGCATAAAGAACTTGGAAGAAAGGAAGGAAGTAGAGGATGTGACAAGAAGAAAGAGAGAATATGAAGAATGAAAGGGAGAGGGATATGAAAAAGACATAAAGGGAGGGGAGACTAAGAAATAGAGAAGTGAGAAGCAAATGGCACTTGAGACTTACTTGAGATTCCACAGGCAGCCAGATTCTAGCAGAGCATGGATTATTCCTTGTATCCAGGTGGGATACAATTATCTGTCATTTCCTCTGACTCATGGGGTGGATGTAGCTCCAACAGTGCCACTGAAGAACTGGAAAGTTCTTGGGAGGCAAAACAGAAGGAAAGATGAAGGGGAACCCCATTTAGCAGGAAAAAGACTGAATTCAAACAGGGTATAGTCAGAGTCAGAGTCATTGCTGGTGTCTTTATGAGGCCAGGGTTGCAACTCCATATGGACACAGAGAATTTGCAGCTAGCGTCTCATCTTCTGGATTCAGTTATTTGCATGTCCTTTTGAGATTCTGCCCTTCTCTTGGCATTTGATTCATTTCAGATTAAAATATGTTTTTTCTTTGGATTAGTCTTGGAACCCATGTTAATCTTTTTAGCACTGTCTTATCTTTAACTACTGACCTTCCACACTTTCACTCTGTCCTGCAGTACAGTCCGTGTGGTCTTCTAGGCTCATCACAGCGTTCTCTGTTATTGCTGCTTACTCATTCATTTATTTATTCATTCATTCATTTCACACACACACACACACACACACACACACACATACACACACACATGCACACACTGGTCTGGTCCTGTTGAACCAGACACTGTAGTATTGCTGAGATTGCAATGGTAAACACAGCACTGCTTTTTTGGAACTTATGGTCCAGTATATCAGTTCTCAACCAAGTCTTCACATTAAGACACTTCAAAATACCCATGCCCAGGCCTTGTCTTTGACTTATTGCAGTAGAATCACTGAGCTGAATGAATATTCAACTGATTGTGAGACTTATCTAGGTTTTAGGACCACTGGTAAATTTCATTCTTTAAGTACTGGCATTATTTGAGTTCTCATAATTCCACTCTAATTCTCCAGTGTTAACATGAAAAGCATCTGATTTTCCATCTCTACCCTAGGCAGCATTTCCTCCCTCATTTCTACTGTTGTCATCAGCTCTCTTTTCCATCTGTCCAGACCCACTGCTACTGCTACCCATGGTATTAACATCTATAGCTACAGTATCATCAGTTTCCTCTCTTTGTGATTCCAGTTCTGCAGGTGGAAAGGCCTCTAGCTCTCACTAATCTTTGTGTGGCTTCTTAGCTGTTCCATCATCTTATAACCAATCCCCTGTAATGAATTCCCTTTGTTCAAAATGTTTGGGGTGGTTTTTGTTTTCTTGAACTGACACAAGGTCAAATGTAATGAAAGACATCTGTAAAGTGGCAACTTTCTGTCCCTGGTGAGGTGGTGCACATGGTGTACAGGGAGGCAGCAACCAAGCTTGCTGGAAAAGAATGTTCACAATCTGCATCTGAAGCACAGAACAGGACTGTTATTCGGTGGTCTATAGCCTACCTGCATCCAAATCACCAGGGAAGTGGTTCCTGGCCTCCACTTTTAACCTGTGAAATTGAATTCTGTTAAGGGGTGAGAAATTGTCAATTTAAAGAAAGTCTTCCAAAGGTCAATGTGTCTCCCACTACACACAAAACCATGCGGCTATCGAAAGCTACTAACAACATAAAAACCTTTCAGAGACCAATTGAGCCTCTCATGGATCTGGTTTCAGTTTTGTCTTTATCTCATGATCTCTATGAGCAGGGAAATATCCACTCACCACTCACAAAGAGCAACTGGCCCACATTGGCAAAGCACTAATTTACATGCAACTCTCAAAAGTCAGAGGAATTTTGAAACTGGGGAGGGGGGGAGGTTCAGTGTAAGGAAGCTGTGTGACTTGTTAGAGAGCAAAGAATAGGGACTTTTGACTCTTTCGTATCTGTGGCTCAGGAAACCTTGTCTGGATACCTAACCTCTAGGAATCTTAAATTCTTTGGCAGTATCTTGTCCTCGTATGGTAGTTATGAAGGGTAAATGAAATAACAGCTACTACACATCCAGCACATAGTAGGCACTCGAAAACAGAGTGCCCAGTTGGTTCCCTTCCTCTTACATTTCCTTCCTTCCCCAACTTGAGGTAAGAGTCCAGCATAGGAGACTGAAAACCAAGACCTATTTGGGTTTCCTCTTGGTTTGGTGGTTCCTTTTTCCTATCATGTTAAGCCAAGAATCTTATTGTCTACTACTGATGCTTCCTTTTTGTGAACTCCAATCACATATAGTATTTATTTTTTATTCCCTTATAAATTTACTCCTTTTTTATTTTAAAGCTAAGCCCCTTTGAGGCTAGGGAATCTCACTTTCCCATAATTTTTAAGCATATTTTTGGCCACAATATAGTTATTCAACTAATATGGATTTATTTCAATTACTTTTCCAGTGATGATTACAACCTCTCAAATTGGATTGAATATGCAAAGTGTATGCTCCCAGGGTGAAAGTTCTCTTAGGTGCTTTGCCAGCAATTGGAGTAGCAGCCATTAAACAGTGGTATAGTACTATGGAGTGCCATTAAAATTTTTGGACTCTCATCAGGCTTAAGGTACTGATATGCTGCTATCTACCTGACCTGGTACAAAGGAAAAAGACCCTTTATCAAAACAGCATTGTAAAACATTTAGCCAATGTTCAATTAATCACATATCCTGTGATTTCTCTGCTCAACTATTTTCCTTCCAAGTACTTGATATTATATTATACTAATCGTGTATCACATTATTATTTTTCAAGTCAGGGTCATGTTATGTTGTCAAGCTGGCCTCAAACTCCTGGGCTCAAGCAATTATCCTGCCTCAACTTCCTGAGTAGCTGGAATTACAGGCATATGCTATAGTGCCTGATTTATAACAAATTTTGGTATCAACTACTCTCTTTTTGCAATGCTGGACTGAACCTGGGACCTCACAGGCAAGCTCTTTATCACTGAACTACACCCCCAATTCACCCAACCCTTGACATTTTAAAAGACATCTTTTTAATCCTTTTCCTCATCTACATTCCATCCAATCTACAAACAACCCTTTCCCTCCTGTGACACTTAATTTTTTCTGAAGATGCCTACCTGACTTTACTTACCTCTTACCTTTTAGGACAAGGGGCTTTCCCCTCTACTTTTAACTCTGTGAATAATTTACTAAGATTCTGCTTCCTGGGGAATAAACAAATGATATATCATTCTTTCCTTTTCCTCTAAAAAAGTTCTAGAAATGGCCAGTCTTCCTACTGCAGCCAATCTTTCTTCTTGGAGGTTGTTCTCCTTTTATACTATTGAAACTGAGAAAAATGGGTGGAGAGAGATATAGAAAGAGTTTAAAAATATGTGTGGCCATGAATCCCTCAAGTTGTCTTCAGGAGAACTTTTAGTGGGTTAATGTGACACCATTGTAATTATTTTTCCTAAGAGTGATATAAGATCATGACTACCAGGAAAATCTCTCTGCCCTTAAAAATGCAGTCTGTAAAATTTGGGTATGTGAGAAGGTGCATGCATGTATGTGTTGGCAGGTGAAGTTCAAGAGCTGAGGTAATTGTCTGCCCATAGGGGCATTTGGAGCTCTTTCTTCATTCTGCTGTCCTTGAGACATGAAGTCTGAGCCTCTGTATACCTGATTTCTCCTTGAGACATCATCTCCAAGAGAAACAAGTACACACGACAGTGGGGATGATGCCTGATAAAAAGCTCTGGCTTAGAAATAGTTCCTGCTAAAAGGAGATAAAGCTAGTGAAAAGAAATACTAATGGGGAATAATAATATCTGATGCAGTTGACCTTGGAATTTTGCATTGTACCTAAGCCCTCTTGCCATCATGTTCTGATTCTCTATTGATATGTAACAAACCATTCTAAAACTTAGTGGCTGAAAACAGAAATCATTTTATGATAGTTCATCATTTTGTGGGTCTGTGTAGACCTGGCCCAATTGGGCTAGTCATTTGCATCAATTCTGGTTGGTTGGTCCTATTCAGCTGGTGGATGGACTTATCTAGAGGGTTCATGATGGTTTCGTCCCATGTCTGCTGCCTTGGCAGAGATGCCTGAAAGGCAGGACTCAGCAGGATGGTAAAAAAAGAGAACCTCCGTATGGCCTGTCAGGCATGGCAGCCTCAGGCAGTCACACTTGTTACATGGAGCCTTAGACCACCCAGAAAGAATGTTCTAGAAGCTACAGTTCTTTTGACCTTGCTTTGGATTTCCCAGATCACTGCTGGCTACAATCTCTTGTCAAGCATGTCACTAAGGGAAGTCCTGAGGAGATAGCAATTAGATCTTGCCTCTCAGTGAGAGGAGTGGGAAAGAGTATGTGGCTATCTTTTCTCCAACTACTTTACATTTGCTTTTCTGTATCATTTACCACTTCTAGTATACTAGATGATTTACTTATTTATTAAACTCTATGCTTATTGTATATCTAGCCACACCTGAATAGTAGTTCCAAGGATTGTTGCCAGTTTTCTTCACTAACATGTCCTAAGCATCTGAAAATCATGTCTAGAATATCATAGGTACTCAACTGATGATTGTTGAATGATGAATGAATTATTTTGCTTAATATTTTCATGACCTTTTGCCAAGCTTCTATTATTATCTCCATTTTGTAGATGAGAAACTGAGGCAGAGAGAGGTTAAAACAGTTGTTCAGTTACTCAACTAGTGAGTGGCAGAACTAGAGTTCCTTAGGTCTTTCTGATATATTTTTAAAGATTATAAACTAATTCTACACAAGGGAATAATTCAGTACATGAGAGGCCTAAGAACTTTAATTGAGGCCTTTCCTAGCTTCTCAACCAAATCAATGACTGGCCTGGGTCTAAGGTCCTTGAAATGACTTATCTTACATATTAGCTTTGCCTTTTTTTTTTTTTTTTGCCAGAAACACCAGGCAGGAAAAAGTAAATGTCAGACTGCTGTGGAAAATTGAGTGAGAGGTGAGCTTGTTGCCTTTCTTAGGCTGCCAGGCACCAGTAGTCAGTACAGGAATCTTGGACATGAGAAACGTTTCTCATCAGATTGTGAAATCAAGCCAGACTGAGCAGTGATGATTCCCTAAGCAGCTTCCTGCATTCCTGTTGAATAATTCTGTGTAATCTCCTCCTAGCTATATTTAGAAATGATCTGCATTTTCTGTGTTTGCTAAGGAGATGGCATGACCCAGGGGACAGTGTTTCTGAAGCCACTCCACACAGGTAGAGCCCAGTGTCTGCAATTACACCTCTTTTTCCCTTCCTTCTCTTCCACTCCAAATGTCCAGCTTCCCATCATCTTCAGGGAGAGACCAACCTGCCTGGATACTTTTATTTTGTCATCTCCACAACCGTGTCAGTGAAATGACATCATATGACCTTGTCAAATCTGATGAAATATTTTCCCTCTCTATATAAATATTCACATGCATACAATTTCTTTCAGGATGAAGGACCAGTGTTCTGGCAGTTACAGACATTGTGTGCAGCTTATCATCCATTTCTTCTTTTTTTCTGGCTTTGGGAAGCTCCTCTTTCACTGTCGCCTTTACTATGATATAGCACTGTGTAGGGGGCTCTTCTAAATGTGCCATTGCTGATTGGTGATGCTGGAACCCTGGTGGAGGAGGCTTAAGAGGGCAAAGCTGGTTGAATATCAGGGGACTAATGACCCAGTGGGGCTGTGCTGTAAAAAGGTTGGTAGACATGACTTGTGAAAGGTGGCAGGAAGTTATTCTAAATGGGAAGGAGCAAGATCCAGAAAATCAATGGGAGCAAGATTAGTTTAAGAATCAAAAGGCACTAACCACACGATCTGGGATTGAAGCAGATCTGAGATCCAAGTGTTGAATCATTTCACTCACAAGCAAGCATTTACTGAATGCACACTGTATGCTAACACTCTGCAAGGCCCTGAGGATGCAAGGTGAGTCAAATAGGCATGTTCTCACCATCACTGTGTAATTTAACAATGAAGGCTGCCAGTAAACAAGCTGGCAAATAAATATACAAATATACAAAGTGTAGTGGGAGAGAAGGATGGGAAGGGTATGATTTGGGGTGGCCTTCTGATCTGGGGACAAATAAGGCTGAGTCAGAAGAAGAGGCAGGGGACCAGTGTTCTGAGCAGAGGGAAAGGCATTTGAGAAGGTTATGAAGGATTTGGGAGTCTCTTTAAGGAAGACTCATCCTAGTAGAGGTGGGTATTGTGGGAAGTAGGGGGTCCTGGCATAGCCACACCTCAGTGGGATGTTATAGGCACAGCAACTATAATTTGAAACTTATACCCCAGTAACTTCTTAAAAGTGTTGTCCACTTTCTGATTATCTGTAGAGGAAACATGGCCATGTCCACCTGTCCATGCTTCTGGAAGCCTCTTCCAGGAAGATTCTCTGATTTCCCCTGGTGGAAATAGCCTCTCCAGTATACTATTTTGGATGCTCTATGTGCACACCATTTGAAACCCATTGCCTGTGTGTTGTGCCTTCTCCTTTACGGATCTCTGTCCTTAAATAAAAGGCTTTGTTTTCCTTTCGCATTCTCAGTGCCCAGAATAGAGCCAAGATATCACACCTGTGCAATAAATAGTTCAAACGAAGGGTGTCCCAGGTACAATTGCTATGTCAGCATACTTAGCAGCCTAGGATAACCACTTCATCTTGCTCACAGATTCTAGGACTTTGGAATTCAGATATAGCATAGGGAGAATGGCTTATGTCACTTCATGATGTTTTGATGCCTCACCTGGGAAGAAGACTTTAAGTCTATAGGACTGAATGACTGGGACTGGAATCTTGTGTGTGGTCACTGATGCATACTGTTGGCTGAGACTTGACTAGAGCTATCTATCAGTGCCTCTAACACATGGCCTTTCTATGTGGCTTGAACTTCCTCACAAGATGGAGGTCTTGGAGTAGTTTGGCTCTTTTTGTGCTAGGAGAGGGTTCCCAAGCCAATATCCTTGCAACATATAATATTGGGAGCTTTGTGGACTTTTCTGACTCTGTTTAGGAAGTCACCTTATGTCACTGCTATTACATAACTTTAGTTATAAGGAGTCACAAGCCCACTCAGATATAGACCCTAGTTCTCACTGGAAGAATGTGAACTTCCATTATCGCTAGAGCTTAATTGGAGTAGATTATTTCATCTGGGTCTAAACTGAGTTCTGTGGAATACTATTAGGATGTCTTTCTAGAGATCCTGGCTCAACAGGTTGGGAGCAGGAAAGGATGCACAGGCATCCCCACCTCAGACTTAAAGGCTCTAGAAGACAGGGCCACCCCTCAGGGATCCATTACCCTAGAGCTAAAGAAGAATCCTGGGGGTCCAGGTGCAGGGAGGAGGACAAACCTCCCAGAGTGATAAAATTGCACTGATAGGAAGGGAAGTACTGGGATATCAGCCCCCTCTCGATGACCTCAGGGAATTAAAGTTGAGACCACTCATGCATCTGTCATGAACCTGTCTGCTTCTTGCACAGCTGAGCTGGGGAGAGGACAGAGAGGGCTCTGTGCTTGGGGTCCAGACAAGCCACTTGCATTCTGGCCTTGAACAAGAGCAGTGACCTCATTGTGTCCGAGTCAATCAGAGTGAGGTGACATTCAAACGAAGAGCCAGAAGAAGCTTGAATGCTCCACATTAGCCTTGACTTCCTGATTAACATTCCTGGGGGTGTTGGTCCAAGAAAAGAATAAGGAGAGATGACACCAAAGGCTGGACATTCAGTTGAGCTCAGAGCCTGGATCTTGTATTGCAATCTTCTGTCATCATGCCTCCTATCAACCCACTTTTTAAAAAAATTTGAAGTAAAATTCATATGGCATAAAATTTACCATCAATCATCAACACATCTAATCCCAAAATGTTTCCTCACCCCACACAGGAATCTTGTGCCCATTAACACTTGCCCCCCTCACAACCTCCCCATCCCCTGGCCATCACAGACCTGCAGGCTCTCTGTTGGCTTATCCTGGACATTTCCTACAAATGGAATCACACACTATGTGTTAGTCACTTCCCTTGTCTCTGAGGGATGAAGAAAACCTGCTTAGCTCTTCTGGTGTTGAACAAGTCTAGGCCAGCCCTTGACCAGTGGGAGACAGGGCTAGGGCATAGTGCTCCTTCCTCTGCATTTCAGGTAGGCACACTTCTTGGTTGGGTCATCAGGAAGGAGCCCTGTCTGTTCACAGAGGTGGTAAACCCAGTAGCCATTTTCCTTCTCAGCCCTGCCAATCCTGTCCTCCCTAAAGGACAAGCAAAAAATTAGCAAAAATAACCTCTTGTGAGCAAGATCAGTCTCAGACTCTGCCTGCCAGGAAAATGCCTGGAAAAGGATCAGGCTTTGCAAATGGATTTTTGAGGGGAAATACAAAGGCCTTGAGATCTGAGTCCCACTTCAAACCTGGCTCTGCCTTTCAGTAACCTTCCCCAAGCAATTAGCCCCTCTCTGCTTCCTCTGCTCACCTGTAAAATGAGGTTAATGCTGTAGTCTACCTACAAAGATACTAGGAATATTAAGTGAGATAATGCATCATAGTGGTGTGCCCAGGGCCCAACTGTTCTCTTAATGATTGGGTGACTTGAGTTCAAAAGTTCTATCAAGCAAAAGGAATGTACAGATCCACCTTATTTCAGTTCTGTCCAGTCTTAATTCTATAGATCTGTGTTATCTAGTTGGTAGCCACTAGCCACTTGTGACTCTCTAAGGATCAATTAATTAAATAATTAGATTAAAATTCATTTCCCCAGTAGCACTGGTCACATTTTAAGTGCTTGATGACCCCACATGGCTTGTGGCAATGCAGGCTTAGGACATCTATGTGATCCTGGGGTACTTTCAAACAGGCTGTGCCCACTGCTGTGAGTTACTCATTTCTCTTTTAAGTATTTATTTCCCTTTCCCACCCCATGGATTTGTTCATAGTCTTCTTTATGTCTGAGTTCCCCATTCACTGGCAGCTTCCATCTTTCAAGTGTTATTGTTCCTTGGGAAGGGGAGATGTTACTTGGGCCCTGGCCAGCATTGGTCTTCCTGCTACAGTCTCCCAACCTTGTAAAAACAGGGCAGCTGGCTGCATCATCTGCTCCATGCTGTGTGACTGGCTGCAACTGGCTCCTCACTTCTGTCTGGGTTCAGATCTGCTCCTTATGGGTTCCCTTTGTCTGCCAAGCTGAGAACAGCAGTCACCCAGGAGTAGCTCTTCTCATTGAGATGGCAGAAGAATAAATGTACATATCACTTCTAGCCCCATCCCACTGACCAAAGCAAGGCATGTGATGGAGCCCAAATCAAGAGGCAGGGGAGTCTTCTTGCCTTTAGTGAGAGGGACTGCAAAGTTATAAGGTCAAGGGTGTGGACACAAGGAGGGAAGAATTAGAGCCAGGGCTAAGTTCACCTGTGATAAGGAAGTTTACAATTCTGCTCTCAGTCATTTTCCTTTTTTTTACATGATGACTAGGCTCTCAGTCTTCAAGCATCCTGGAAGCCTCCAACCTGCTGATTCCATGAGGGACTCTTTCTTCATCTCCCTCCACGCCATTCTTCTTATGAACACCATCTCAGGTTGGCTTTTGGGAAGGCGTTGCCTAAAATATGAATTACTGACAACTAACTCTATGAAGCCATCTAAAATATTTGCAGGCTAGCCCAAGTCCTTGTTTCCTCAGATCACTGAGTCATTAATGGTTATATTTTAGGCAGTATGAGAGCTATTTTAAAACTCCATTTATCCTAATCTGTGCATTGATAAACAGGAGCTGGGAGTAAGAATGTTCCTGTGTGAGCCATGATATATTCCTGCTAAAAGGATAGGGCTGTTGTCTAAGACTCAGGAGGCTTGGAATGGGGGCCTTCCTTAGATCAACTTTAGATAATCTTCTCCCTATCTCTGGGCTCCAATTTTCTCAGGTGCAGAATAGGTGCTCAATCTAATGTTTCCTATGGTCCTTGGTGGTCAGAAACTGTGCATTCACTTTGCTCATACTTGAACCATTAGTTGGTCTTGATAGCATGTGCCCTGTTTTCTGATCAGTCTTTACAGATCTTTCCAACTTCTGACCCTTGTTCTCTGCCAAGAGAACTGACTTCTAGATTCTCAGAAAGAGGGCTTGAGGATCTGCCTTTTCCAAAAGGTATATATGAAGAGATCGGCACATGGACTGGGCCATAACTAGATAATTGCTCAACTTGTTATCCAATTGACTTTTGCAGGGGTTGTAGAAAGTCTCACTAAAGCATCAATTCCATATTTCAAACTCATGTCAAACTCAATAAAATCCCATTGGTATTCCCAGGACAAATTCAGGATTACCCCAAAGGGTAATGATTTTGGCAATGTGATAGCTTTAATATTGGCTCCTGCGGTTTATGCCCACCTCTCCTCCACCCACACAAATATCAGAACAATGTGGCCTTTAGTTTTCCACAGAGAAACTCTTTGCTTTTCTTTCCCTGCAATCAAATTGACTAGCATTTATCTGCAATGATTTGATGTTGGTTTAGAATCTCATGTTTGAAGACAAGGATGTTTCTGAAAAAGGCCCAGAAATAGCTGGAGAAAATAATCTGTTTGGTTGTTTGCCTGAAACAACAATAGAAGCAGGTGGAGTGATTCATGGTTCCTGGGGAGATGCTTCCTGCAGGATCCTGCCTAGGCAGCTTTTTTCTGGAAGCATTTGCCAGGATCAGGGTATCTGTAGAAGGTTGGGAACCAGATGGAAGAAAAGTTGGACCGGAAGGTTGGGAGTGCTGAAGGTTGCAGGTGCACTGGCCAGACAGGAAGACACTAGAGAGGTGACAAATTTCAGATGCAGACTGAAAGGGAGGGAAGAAGGCCCATCCCAATGGAGCAACTACCAGAGCTGGGGCTCTTGCAAGTGAATCAACTTGTAGGCTTCTACTCATTCCCCGTTTTTATGTATTCTTTGCCTGGCATACTTATTATGTGTCAGGTACTGCAAAGACTTGGCATCTTACATGAATATGACCTTGAGGCACCATGGTTATTGTGATTGTTAATTTAATATGATACAATTAATGACTACTGATTTTATAACACTCTGCTGGCGCCTGATCTTTCTTTCTCACTGTAACATTACAAGGTAGGTATTGTCGTTCTCAGGAGTTTCAGAGAAGTTAAACAATTTGCCTCAGGCTACAGCTATTCAAGAAGGGTTCTGGGAGAGAATCACCTACAAGGTCATTGTAGTTCAACAGAAATAATGAGAACCACAAGAGAGCTTGTAAGTTTTCTAGTGACTGCATTTCCAACAGTGAAAAGAAACAGGTGAATTAATTACAATAAAATATTTTAGATTAAAAGTGTTATTATTTCAGTGTGTAATCAATGTAAGAATTATTAATGAGCTATTTTGCATCCTTTGTGCAGGTAAAGTCATTAAAATTTTGTACATTTTACACTCAGCAATACATCTCACCAGGGACAAGCTGCAAGGGCTTATTAGTCACATGTAGCCCATGGTGTCTGCACTAGATGGTCTAGTTCTGGAGGCATGTACAAGGTTTTTCAGGAAATGGTACAGGGACACTACCTGTGTTATGGTCTGCTTTAGGGACAAGGTTTTGCCTGAGCTGGACCTGGAACATGAATGTCACACTACTAGGTTCAAACACCAGGGCATGCTCTGTCCACTCAGTGCTCCTAGGGACATGGTGGCAAGTGGGCTCTAAGTGTTAGGTAGACAGAGAAGTAGTAGAAGTGACAACAACGGAAACAATAGAGTGAAGGCACAGTCTCCCCTAGCACTGTCTCCTGTTGGAGCTATAAGCATTTCCATGGGTGACAGTTAAGGGGTAGAGAGTTTGAAGAAGGAGGAGCCAGGTGAGAGTGGCCTCAGCAGGACATTCAAGAAGGCTGAGTTACATTCTGCTGCAGAGCTCTGATGTCATCAAAGGTTTTGCTTTTCAACAGACAATTCAGGAAGCCTTACAGAAGCTGGATTTCAGGGGCCAAGACAAGAAGACCAGGAAAAAATTTGCATGAGCTGGAGAGAAATATTTAGGGCTGATCTAGAGCAAGGAACTGAAGTGGGAGAAAGAATAATAATAATAATATGCATACAATAATAATGTGTAGCAGGGAGGAGAGAAAGATATCTAGGGATGACTCAGTCTCCTGGTCCCCTGAGCTACCCCTAAAACTCCCTCCCCTTAATCTCTATAAATCCAGCCCAATCTGCCCCCCTCTGCCTTCTAATCTTCTTGTAGTTAGAGTGAATGTGGGCATTCCTTCCTGTGTTTACTTCTCTTCAAGGTTCTCTGTTGCATTGGGAATACCTGTTTGTGATCAGCTATCACCCAGAGGTCTCTTGTTCAGAGCACCTGTGGTGAAAAAGTAAGTTCATAGAGCAAGGGCTACAGTTCCAACACTGGCCCTTCCAGCTAAGACTACCATCATTTAGTGACAGATGTGGCTCAACCTACACCAGTGTCCTTCCCTGGCTCCGGAAGAACATGGGCTTCTGTATGTCTAATAATGTTCCAGGGGGTGCCCTGACTGCTGGTCCACAAACCACACTTTCAGTATTAAGGGACTGGAGCAGGGGTCTCAGTCTTAGGCATTCTCTAGAGAGATAGCTGGAAAGACTGTAAAATTCCTGAGAACTTGGCTGAACTCCAGGCCAATGAAAGTCATACCTCTGGACATGGAAGCCTGGTATTAGTCATCCATAAAGCTCTGCTTTCACTTTCTTGGAATCCAGCTACCACATAAGGAAGTCTGTATCACATGGCTGGTGAGAAAGACACTGAAAGTGGAGATGCTATGTCAAAAGGGAGGTCATAGGAAGGAGAACCCAGGTTCAGATCTGAGCCACCCCTGCTGAGGGCTTGGGCACATGAGTGAGATAATTTTGGTCTTCTAACCCCTAGCAAGCTGCCCCAACTAATAACCCTTGGAGCAGAGATGAGCTGTCCCCTTTGGGCCCTGCCTGAATTCCTGACCCACAGCATCATGTATTGTTATGTTTAAGCCAAATGGTGGTTACTTTTAAGTCATGAAACTTGGGGTAATTTATTACATGGCAATAGATAACCAATACAATCCATGGTACTCCAAGTCCCTCCCAGTAGGACCTGGCATGATTCACTTTTGTAATCCTTCTACTTAAGGAGGACTTCAGAGAATGCTGGAGAAATGCTAAAGGCCAGGGAAAGGCCAATGTAAAAAGCCTAGTGTTGTTCAAGTCAATTAAATGCAGGAAGTAGAGACTCATTGTTTGGAAATATGTTCAATAAAAGCAAAGCAAGGAGGTTTGGAAGATGCAACTGGCAGGAGCACTGAAGGAAAAATCTCTCTGTGAAGTGGGTTGCCAGTTGTGGGAGAAATGCCTTTCTCTGAGGTGAGTGAATGCAAAATTTCTGCCTAAACTCATTGGTATTCAAGCAAGGAAATTTAGAGATGCAGAAGCTTGGATAAACTAAGCAAACAAGAAATGGAGCAGCTCTGGCTGCAAGGACTGCCACCTAGACTGCGGGCAGCTGGATTGGCACAGAGGGGAGGGAGCAGCACACACAAATAGAGAAGGACGATTTGGAGCAGTGATCTCTGATATCAGAAGGGCATGCACAGCCCTCTACAGCTGCTGTGAGCCATAGTGGCAGGAGCCCAGGAACTGCATTAATGCATGCAACTTAGACTCCCCCCAATCTGGCCATGGGGAGAGCCAAGGTGATCACCAATTTGACTCCACCTGGTGGGCAGTCCAAATAGGTGCTCCAAGAACCAGGACATCAGTAGCCTCAGTGGATGTACCACCAGGCAGCTGATGGCTCCAGGATGCCAAAGTTCTGGCAGTCTGCCCTGGGAGCTGTGTGGGTCCGGTGGACCCTCCATACTGGTCCTGTGACTCTTGAATAGAGGCTCCCCTAAACCCCCAACATACGATGAACTCCAGGTGGAGTTCACAATCAGGATTCTGCATCAAGGCAGTTCCACAGGACCTACATGGGCTAGGCAGTGTCAACTTGCAGGATGGGTAACTCTAGAGTGTAGATACTGCCTGAATCTCTCAGGCTTGGCAGAGATTATCTTCAACATCAGCGACCTATGAACAAAAAAGAAACCCCAGGACCAATGCCTTCCTCGGCTTTCAGTCCCTGAGTCCTGGGAACAGAGGCGGGCCCACAGGCCCTGGGCACTCGAAGTGGGACTTGGCTTCCATGCCTCTTGCGGTTGCATTTGAGACCTCCCCAGGCAGTTCTGGCTGGGCTGGTGTCTCCTTCTCACCATACCCCCTCTTGCTGGGGCTGAGACTGCTTCAGGCATCATCTCTTGAGGGCAAGTTGGGGGCTCAGGTCACTCAAGAGTAGGGCAATAACTGTCCTAGGAGATCTCAGTTCAGGCTGGACACTCCCCTTGGATCAGCAAGAGACCCTTGCAGAAGTGGGGCAAGAGTTTGGGCAGGCAGACATTAAAGTGCCCAGGGATTTAACCCATGTAGCCCAAAAGGCTGTTTCCACAGGAAGCAGGGATGGTGAAAGTCTGCAACCCCTCTACAGGAGAAGAATATTGGGAGGACTCCTGGAAGTCTGACTTTCAGCTGAGATCACCAAAATACAGTCCCTCCAGCAACCTCATCTGGGAAGTACCTCCACCTAGAGGTCAGATATGAACATATACCTCCACTGTATATTTTGGTCTCAGCGGTAATAGTTCATAACATTCCCAACTCTTTTTTTTCTGTTTTCTTTTTTTTCCTCCTGGAATTGGTGTTCCTTTTGTTTGTATTTTAATTTTTTTGTTGTTGTTTTTTGTTTTGTCTGTCTGTGCTGTGTTTGTATTGCTGTAGTTCAATCTGTGGCTGTCTGTGATCTTGCAAACTAGTGCATAGTCTCTTTGTGCTGAAGAGACTCCCAGTAGTGAGCCTCTCTACTACACCCTTCTTCCCTGTCCGCTGTCAATGCCTAAACTGTATTCTGCTCTCTCTCATCCTTCCTCAAAGTCATTACCCCAATCTCTTCCCATTCCTTTCTATTCCTTACTTTAGCAGAATAGCCCACATCATCTCCACTCTCCTTGATCTCTCTCCAAATTCACAAGTTCCACAGTACTTTTCTAACACATTCCCTTTGATATCTTGATTTTTTTCTTCACCTACAGAGGTTTTGGAAAATTGAATTGAATGCCATACTTGAAAACGAGTGTTAATAAAGAAAAAAAGAAAATGAGTGTTTACTTGCAAACCAAGTATAGTCTGAGGACTCTCATGGAAGAAAACTGCTAATCTGTTTGCTCTTATAGCTGCTAATCAACAATATTAGCAACTACAGTTGGCACAAAGTAACTAGATCAACACTGTTGTATGCATTGGCTGCACATATTGACTCTTACACCCTATCTCTGGAGGTATTAGACATCATAAAGGTCCACAATAGTTCACAGGTTGGGGAGCCAGCCATTGAACTGTACTATCCAAACTGTACCCCAGCCCAAATAAGCAAAGAGACAAAACACTCCACAACCATCAACAAAGCCCCCAAGAGAATTATTCAGTGGTGGACCTCAAGCCCCATTCCCTGAAACTGAAAATGAGAAAAAAGGGAAATAGTTCTTCACCTCCAACCTACAGCTCTCCACCCAAGGAATCCATGGTCAGAGTCCTAGATGAAAGCCTATGAAAAAGTACCAACAATTTGATTAGTAAATCAATCAAAGAATTAAAAGAAGACTTAAGGAAGGAAATAAGAGAGCAATTTCAGGAGCTGAGAGACCACTTTGATAAAGAGCTAGACATTCTGAAAAGAGATGTAGCAGAGCCCTTAGAATTGAAAACCACAACCAAATTAAAATCTCATTGGAAGATACTAATATCAGAGTAAACACAGTAGAAAATAGAACCTCAGCTCTTGAAGAACAAACATCAGACAACGAAGACAGGCTGAGCAACAATGAGTGCAAGAAAGATAGAAAAGAGAAGAAACTTACTGAGTATGATCAAAACTTCCAAGAAGTATGGGATGAGATAAAAAGAAATAACGTGAAAGTAACTGGAATTGGAGAAAACATAGAGCAACAAACAAGCAACATTAAGCACTCCAAAATGAGATTGCCAAAGAAAATTTCCCCCATATCAGAATTGATCCAGAAATTCAAATTCAAGATACCTATAGGACACCAAATAGACCTAATGAAATGAGAAACTCACTGAGACACAACATATATAAAATGAATAACAGAGAAATCAAGGAAAGATATCTAAAATTAGTAAGGGAAAACCACCAAATCACATTCAGAGGCACACCAATAAGAATTACTGTGCATTTTTAAGATCATACAATAAAGGCCAGGAGAGTGTGGAATAATATTCTTCAAATGTTTAAAGAAAACAATTTTCAGCCAAAGATACGATACCCTGCAAAACTCAGCTTAAAATGTGATGGGGTAATTAATACTTCCATGACAAGTTCAAGTTAGCAAGATACATGAACACAAAGCCAGCTCTACAGAGAATATTCAAAGACTTACTTCATACAGAGGAACAAGCAAATAACTCCAAAAGTCCATAAACAGAAGAAAATCAACAATACCATAACTCACTAAAGGATATCCAAGATGGTGCAAAACACAGCAATGGACCCAGAATCACATATCTATTCTAATACTGAATGTGAATGGACTCACTGCCCCTATCAAAAGCACATATTGGCTTACTGGATCAGAAAACAAAATCCAACAATATACTGTCTTCAGGTGACACACCTCACAGCCAAAAATAGACACAGATTGAAGGTGAAAGGTTGGCAAGAAGCCTACCAGGTTTGTGGCCCAAGAAAGCAAGCTGGTGTTGTGATCCTTATATCCAACAAAATTAATTTTGAGCAGAAATTAGTCAGAAAGGCCAAAGAAGGAAGGTCACTACTTCTTAGTAAAAGGAACAAAATACATCAAGAATATATAACAATAGTTAACATTCATGCCCCCAATTACAATCCTCTCGATATAGGGAAAAAGTACTCAAGGACATTACACCTCTTATTGATCTCAACACAATAATACTTGGGGACTTTAATACACCACTATTAACAATAGACAGATCATCAAAGAAAAAAATAAACAAAGACAGCTCTAACCTAAACAACTCTATCAATCAACTGGACTTAGACATTTTATAGAATATTCCATCTCAAATTGGTGGAATTTACCTTCTTCTCAGAAGCTCACAGATCCTTCTCCAAAATAGATCACATCCAAGTCCACAAAACTAATTTTAGCAAACATAAAAAAGTTGGTATAATCCCATGTATCCTGTCAGACCAAAATGGTATGATCTTAGCAATTAACAGCAAGAAAAACAACAGAAAATACACAAATACTTGGAAATTGAATAATATTCTCTTAAATGAAGAATAGATCAAAGATGAAAAGAGAACAGAAATCAAGATATTCTTGGAAAAAAATAAGAATGATAAAGCAACACATAGAAATCTCTGGGATAGTATGAAAACATTCTTAAGAGGCAAATTTATAGCACTGAGTGCTTTCATCCAAAAACTGTGGTACATATATACCATGGAATTTTACACAGCAATTAGAAACAATGATATTGTAGCCTTTGAAGGTAAATAGGTGGCTATGGAAGAAATTATGCTGAGTATAATCAGCTTAACCCAGAGAACTAAGGGTCGAATGTCTCCACTCATTTGTGGAGGTTGGAACTAGACCCTGGCCGTTCAGAAAGGTGGTTTATTATCATGTGTTAAATCCAGATAAGGTGTATGTTATGCAGCCTAATACTTTTTTAGAGATAATGTGGGTAAAGGAAGGGAGGGATATGGGTGGGAAATTGGGGGGTCACTCCTGGAGGTAAATCTAGTATCCAGAAACTATATACATTTATATTATTTTGTTAAAAATTTGTATGGTTGTTCAAAAATAAAAATTAAAAAAGAAAGAAAGAAATGAAAAAAAATCAGGAAAGGGCCCAAATAAATAGACTTATGCTCCAACTCAAATCCCTATGAAAAGAGGAACAATTCAATCTTAAACCCAACAGAAGACAGGAAATAACTAAGACCCAAAGCTGAAATCAATGAAATTGAGAACAATAACAAAAAAATACAAAGTATCAACAAAACAGTTAGTTCTTTGAAAAAAATAAGTAAGATCAACAGACCCTTAGCCAACCTCACAAAAAGGAAGAATGAAGTGAAGCAAATCAACAAAATCAAAAATGAAAATAGAGATATCACCACTGACTCAACTGAAATCCAAAAGATTATCAGAACTTATTTTGGAAAGCTATACTCTTCCAAGATTGATAGCTTGGAAGAAATGGACAAATATCTAGCATACAGCATTCCCAAATTAACACGGGAGGACATTGAAATTCTAAATCCATCAACCAATCTCAGGTAGTGAAATTGAAACTGCAATTAAAAGCCTTAAAAAAAAAAAAAACCCAGGACCTGATCGATTCTGATCAGAGTTCTACCAGATCTTTAAAGAAGAATTAACACTGCTCCTTTGTAAATTTTTCCATGAAATTGAAAAGGATGGAACCCTCCCAAATCCTTTTTATGAAGCAAATATAACCCTGATATCAAAACCCATCAAAGACATATGAAGAAAAGAAAACTACAGACCAATTTTCTTGATGAAAATAGATGCAAAAATCCTTAATAAAATCCTTGTTAACCAGATCCAAAAACACAACAAAAAGATCACAATTAAGTGGGCTTCATTCCAGGAAAGCAAGGCTGGTTCAACATACACAAATCAATAAATGCTATTCATCACTGAAACAGAATTAAAGATAAAAATCATAGGATCATCTCAATTGATGGAGAAAAGGCCTTTGATAAAATTCAACACCAATGTATGCTCAAAACTCTGGAGAGAATAGGGATCAAAGGAAGATACTTTAATTTTGTAAGAGCCATTTATGACAAACCCTTAGCCAACATATGCTTAATGGAGAAAGAAGAAAAGCATCCCCACTGAATTCAGGAACAAGGCAAGGATGTCCACTCTCACCACTCTTATTCAATATAGTTCTTGAAACCCTAGCCAGAGCTATCAGACAAGAGAAGGAAATCAAAGGAATTTGAATAGGAAAACAGGAAGTCAAGCTATTATCTCTAATTGCTAATGACATGATCCTATACCTACCATACCCAAAAAGCTCAATCAGGAGACTTCTAGAGCTTATCAATGAATTCAGCAAAGAGGCTGGTTATAAGATTGGCACTCATAAATCAATAGCTTTCCTACACTCCAGCAATATTCCACTGAAGAAGAAATCAGGAAATCTGTTCCATTCACAATAACCTCAAAAAGAAAAAAATACTTGGGAATTAATCTAACTAAGGATATAAAGGATCTCTACAATGAAAGCTTTTGAACATTAAAACAAGAAATGGTAGAAGACCCGAGTAGATGGAAAACAGTCCATGTCCTTGGTTAGGCAGAATCAATATAATTAAAATGGCCACTCTGTCAAAAGTGCTGTATAGATTTGATGCAATCCCCATCAAGATACCAATGACATTCTTCATGGAAATAGGAAAAGCAATTCTCAAATTCATTTGGAATAACAGAAGATCCAGAATAGCCAAAACATTACTAAGCAAGAAATAGGAAGCAAGAGGTGTCACAATACCTGACCTGAAATTATACTATGGAGCTACAGTAAAAAAAACAGCATGGTATTTGTAAAATCAGAAAAAAGGATAATGATACTGGTGTAAATTCAGGCGGAGATGTTTATTGGACTTGTTGCTCTCGGGCCAATTTCACCTGCGCCGCCATGATGAGAGTAGGCATGGGAAGTGGCAGCTGGCCAGAATGGCAGGCAGGGAAAATGGCGTTGAACCTTCGCCAGGCAGCTGGTTTTGCTGGCTACCTGGAAGTTCATGATGGGGTTAGTCCTTTAGAGACTGGCTGGTGGATCCATCAATCCATTGGAGCTTGTCCGCCAGCATCCCAATTGGCTGTTCTTTTCGCGGGCAAGTTGCCCTTTGCCCTGCCCTTTAGCCAGCAGGCATGGCTTCAGTGTCTTGGCTGAAGGCACGCCCCCAGCCAGGGTCCAAGATGCTGTGAAGTGTGGGCTACCTGAAGCCACGCCCCCAGCCAGCCTAACAGTATTGGTATCAAAACAGACAAGAAGACCAATGGAACAGACTAGAAGATACTGAGACAAACCCACAAATTGTTAACCATCTGATATTTGACAAAGGGGGCAAAAATATAGTGTGGAAGAAAGGCAGCCTGTTCAACAAATGGAAATTGAAATGGATCAAACAATTGTAAATTAAACCATCAACTATAAAGTTGCTAGAAGAAAAAATAGGATCTACACTCCACGACACTGGTGTTAGCACCTCCTTCCTTAACAAGTCTCCTATAGCACAAAAATTAAAGCCAAGAATAAATGAGCGGGATGCCATTAAACTGAAAAGCTTCTGCACAGCTAAAGAATTAGTCAAGAGTGTCAAGAGAGAACATACAGAATGGGAGAAAATCTTTGCCTGCTATACCTCAGACAGAGGGCTAATATCCAGAATATACAAAGAACTCAAAAAACTGAATACCAAAACCACAAATAATCCAATCAATAAAATGGTCTAGGGAACTAAATAGAAACTTCTCAATGGCAGAAGTCCAAAAAGTTCATAAATATATAAGAAAATTTTCTACATTACTAGTAATCAGATAAATGCAAATCAAACTTCACTGAGATCTCACCTCACTTCTGTCAGAATAGCAAAAATGAGGAATACGAACAATAACAGATGCTGGAGGGGTTGTGTGAAGAAAAGAACACTATCACACTCCTGGTGGGATGGCTAGAATGTACAGCTACTCTGGAAAGCAGTGTGGAGACTCCTCAAAAAGCTACGATTGGAACCACCTTATGATCCAGTTATGCCACTCCTGGGTATTTTCCCAAAAGAGCTGTAATTGGCGTACTACAGAGACACAGATACAGCTACATCAATGTTTATAGTAGCTCAATTTACAATAGTTAAAATATGGAATCAATCCAGATGCCTCTCACTGGATGAGTGGATTTAAAACTGATTAC